>JAJIYU010019981.1:0-10589 GCA_030144865.1 Tinospora cordifolia | reverse complement strand
ATTATTTTTGATAGGATAACTTTGGTGAATTGAGTATAGAGGTTGAAGTGGATACTGGAAATTGATTGACAATAATTTTGGTGAGTGATCTTTATTTTGGGGTATTTCAGATAATATTGCTTTATGTCTAAAACTTCTGATTTTTCTTAAATATGAATGGATACACCTGACATGATATGAAATGATGTATTATATATTATTGAATTTTACAGTAAAGGTTGGAAAAGCTGGTTATTTATCAGAGAATGAGTTACGTGCCAACGGGGTTTAGTGTTGGTATTCGGTGAGTATTTCTTTATCTTTGTTATTTATATGGCATTGTAGATATAAAAAAAATGGTTTGAATATAAGCATGTTATTGATATGAGCATATGTTGCATTTGATTTGGCTTTCATGAAATTTTACTTACATGGCAACATGGTTTGGATTTGCAAGAGCAAATATAAAATATGATATCTTTTCGATGGACTGAGCCATGGGGAATAATACATCTTTATGTGATAATCCTATGAGACTGAGCCATGAGAAGTATCAGCCTTTCCTTATGTGATAATCCTCGAAATGAGTTGGAAACGGAAAAAATCAGAGTTGCAGTCTACTTTTGTTGAGGCCAAACAAGAAGTGAGACTGACTCTAGATCTGAAAGGATAAGGAGATGCATAATTATTTTAAATGGAAGGATAAGGAGGTGCATGATTGTTTTAAATTAGCATGAACACTATGTTAAATGCATTTATGTATCTGGTAAATGAGTACACTGAATATGTTTTATTTAATTAGAGAACTTGCATGTTTATGTAAATGCATATAAATGCCTTAGATAAAGAATATTCACTGGGCATGTTGTAGCTCACTCAATTTTTAACATTTCAGGAACCGATAGAAAAGGAAAAAGGCCAGCGCAAGAAGAGTAGACAGTTCTTCCAGTTTTGCTATGTGCGTGGGTTATCTGTTTTATGAGTTTTACTTTTGTATAATTATAATTATCATTATATATGTAATATCAGCTAGAGAGATATCAGTTTACTTTCACTAAGATGAGAGTGGGAAATAGTTTTGATTTGTGAATGATATATGGGATACCCTGTGTATATTTGTGGATCATAATATTATTTATTAGGTGACGAATTTTTTGGGATAAGTCAAACTTTTAAAGGAGACTCTGTCAAAATTTCTGTAGGGTTATTGAGTAGGATTAACAGAGAGAGGCTGACATAGTATTATATACGTAGGTGTAGTGTATATGGTATTATGTGCCGGTCGTGATGTCACCTTTACGAGGTGGGTTGCGACAGTGCACCTCGTAAGCAACTCAACGAGCCACGTGGGTGGCCACGTGGTGAAGGGTTGCCATGCAAGAAGACCCCCCAAATCATGCAACAAAACCACCATTTTTACTGTTATTTGCATGTTTGAGAAACCAACTTCAACTACTTCATTCTCCCTCGTCCCTAAGCCAAACTAAGCAAGAGATCACTTGTTAGAAAGCCCCCACACTCCTCTTCAAGTCCCTACAAGCCTCGGCCACCATTGCTCGACTAGTAGAGATGAAACCAGCTGAGAAAATGTGATGTTCAACACTTGAAAATCCAGGAAAACTGCAACTACGAGCTGAACTGAACTTCGTGGAGCCAGATCATAACACATCTGAGGTCTGTTTTAGACGTATGATAACTTGTTATAAACTTTGAAGCATCTATTTTAACTTTCATTATGTACAAAATAGCAAATATACTGTGGAAGTGTCAAAAACAGGGCCAAAATGAACTGCTCACCAACTGTGATAACAGTTTTGCAGAAAAGTAGTGTTAGAGGTAACTTTGAACCACCAGTTGAAGTGGATAGGAGCATCGAATCAAACTGAATTTTGGAATGATTAAAGCTCACATTGAGGACTACAAGAAGTTCGAACCATAACCCTTTGTGAATGTGATTTACCTTGCTTTCCAATGTGCCTTGTCAGTTAGGATTTGAGGACTAAGAATATTTTCTGAAAAAAATCCCTTAGGTTTGCTATGATGGAACTTGTAATTGAGGGTGAATAGGGTTATGCTTACTTGTTGTTTTAGATGATACTTAATAGATTAGTGTTTAGGGATCTAAAAACTTTCAAAATCAGTAAAATAGACCCTCGAATCAATGCTGTAGATAGGGGAAATTAGGCACTTAAAAAGCTTAGAAAACTGGGAAATTGAAAAACCTGTTTCAGGACTGAAATGTGAAGAACCAATTGAACGACCAAAAATGATTATTTTGGTCTGAAATTTGGTGAAAGGGTCATAGAATATGCCTAGAATATACATGCCAAATTTTAGAACATTCTGAGTTTGGAAGGTTAGTCAATTGGAGCACTTAGTGACTGCCTGTCACATGCAATCCGAGGAAACCAAATGCCCTGATATCACTATTGGAAAACATAACAAACGAGGTCCAAAAATTGTGAAATAAAATTTTGGTAACTTTTTGTGAAGAATAGATCAAATTTGAAAATTTTTATATAAATCCAACAGTTGGATTGATTACAGGAAATTTGGAAAATTTGCTACTAGGAAGTGTGAACCCAGACGTTCATGTGATTCAACTAAAAATTCTAAGATTAAATTAAATGGCCAAACTTTAGTGGATTGAGCTGAAATTTGGTGGAGAGATTCCTAAGTATGTCTAGATTATGTTATTAGCAAATTTTAAAGCATTCTGATATGGATAAGTAGGTCAATTAGGAAAACAGTCACTGCCTGTCACATAAAATTTGAGAACACAAAGACCCTGATATCTCAATTAAAAGCACTATCAAATGAAGTCCTAAAATCATGATTTAAAATTCTGGAAAAGATTTGAAGAGCTTAGAATAGATCTAGAAAATTTGGTTTAAATTCGATGTACAGATTGCCTGCAAAAAAATTAGAAAAATTGTTGCGCAGTTAGGGCCATAAGCTAAAGATGTGCCTAAGTGATGGGAATTGAGGATTTTGACACTTTTGACCCAATCTTGACCTAAATATCCCATGTTGACCCAATTTGGATACCAATTGAACAAAAGAGACTAGGATGACAACATTGACCAGAGTTGACCAGGTTTAACCGATTAACCAAAATGGCTCGGATCGATCGAAACTGAGTAGGGACAATGAGATTAGAGATTGGGTCACTGCATGAATAGAACTAAAATTGAGTTTAATTGATGCAGATTCGAGATAATACTACGTGACTGGGCCGATTGTCGACGGGACATTGGTGCGCAGGACCCCAGGTAAGTAGTTTGACTCAGGTGTTTTTTGTGACTTTTATTCCTTACATAAAACTTGTATGAAATGGCATGGTATAAATGGTTTCACAAGTCTTAGATACATCTGATTGGTTTTGAGATTGGTAGATGTACACTAGTAGTGAAACTATAGGCTCGAGGGCAGAGCGTCGGGGTCAGGGTACTTGATGTGATTGTGATAGACTCGAGGTCCGAGCGCCAAGGGTTAGGGCATATGATCAGTGGACCTAGCTCATGAGCCCGCTCGAGTCATGGCACTCAAGGACCAAGCGACCGATTAGGGTATTTGCGGAATACGCCTTGCTCACAACCCACTCGAGTGGCCAGTACGCCTAACTCAGGAACCGCTCGAGCAATGACCATAGGTTGGGTTTGTTGAGTTAACCTAGCCTGGATATGTTTTTCTTATTGGCATAAATTTGAAATGTTTTCTGAAATTGATGCACTATTTATAATTATTTTCATACTATGCCATGCTTTTGAATGCCATATTATTTTTACTGTTGATGCATACATGTATTGTTTTGGAGTAGTGGTTATAGCTGACATGTTGATCTTCCTACTCATAGAGCCACGTTGATTTTATGCTCACTATTCTATCATCATTTTAGGTTCTACAGCGGCTGACAAAGCAAAAGGCGTAGTAATCGCCTGACTCTCTCACGATTCTGTCCCTGTTCTTTTGATCTTTTGATTTAATGAAATGCTTCTACTTTGGATGTTACTCACTTTTGCTTTTAAGTATCCCAGTTATTCTGATATCGTCTGTTGTATGAGTTTTGGAAAGGGCTTAACAGTGGTCGGGCGAATTCGACTTGGTGAGAGGGTTTGTCAGGCCACTGTGCCGGTTGGGCTGCCCTTGGCTTAGAGAAGGGGTTTCGTATGAAAACTAGTGTTAAAAGGAATTTTCTCAATATAGGACAACCCATAAGGAAATGATTTTTGATTCAAATCTTCTTCCAAAGATAGACAATAAAGAGAATAAATGAGAATATATATAGTATTCAAATTATTTTCAAAGGTTGATCATAAAATAGGAAACTTGGATATCATGGAATCTAATGAGATAAGACAATATTACAATATTTTCTAATCTTGGACCAAATCGTAGTCGTCCCCTATGAGCATCCAAAACATCTCCCTATTCAATGGCTAATATCATCTTGATGGTCCAAAAAAGAAAGCACAAAAAATAAAGTTAATCATAAAAAAGTCATTTATTTTGGATCAAACACAAAAGCCTCTCTTCTCTTTTCTTGGATGTCCACTGTCTTCCATCATTTTTCATTATTATCTTTCTCATTCCAATGCCTTAGAGAAATGAAGGAGAGAAGACAACAAAGGGAGCAAAAAGAAATGACTACTAGGTAAGATTTTCTCACCATGAAAACCACCATTTCATACATTATTCTCTTCTCTTTTTCTCTTCATCAAATCGCTACCTAAGGCCACCTAAACCACCATGTTTTGACCATCATTAGAACCTTTTTCCAGCACTTTTTAACCCTTAAAAATATCTTGAAGATCAACCAAAAAACCATGAAAAGAAACCACCATCAAAACCGCTTAAACATAGTTGTTTTCTCACTTCAACTCATGATTTTGACCTAAAAGGGGACCATACATGTGATATCCCTATGACCATCCAAAACTTACTGTTTTCCTATTAGAAAACTCTTCTAACCATCCTTGAATAACAACCAAAAATTCATTTGAAAACCTCTTCCAAAGGTCATGCAAAAACACTTCATAACTACACTAAAAAATAATGTTAGACCTAAAACTATATGCACCCCTTTGGCCAAGTCTTTTGTTTAAATTTTAAATCCACATTCTTACTGATCTATTATTGGATTCTCAGTGTTAGGAAGGCATAAAAATAGAGGACAAAACATAGAAGGTGTAATATCTAGCAAAGGAAGACACACAAAAAAAGATATATTCCCTTAAACCCTAGTTTAGGGCGTCCTTCTTGCACATACATGTGACCATGATTAGGCATTGAGATAAGGTGTAATATCTGGTATGGAAACTGCCCTTATATGATGATATTTGAAGTAGATAGTGGTATCCCACCACCCTACAGACAAACTCCTTCGAATGTGTGGGTGAAAAACATCAAAAAAGGTGTTTTAGGCGTTTTTTGTGCATATCACATGGGCTAAATGTGTGAAACCATATATTATAGTATTATGACCTTAGAAAAAATTTGAGATATGTATCAAAATGGACACAATTCCTAGAAAACATCAGCCTCACAAGCATAGACAGACTTACCAAAGGCAAAACAACAAAAATAAGGTGTTTTAGGGCATTTTAGTGGACACAAGCATGGTTACAAGTGTGCAGCCATATAACAGTAGCTTACACACTTAGAACAACAATAGAACACAAGGAAAGGTGTAAGAAAAGATAGGAAATAAGCCTCTAAAGGAACTACCTTGATTTGGGAGGGAAACAGGAATAAAAACACTTAAAAATGAGGCTTCCATGTACCTTTGTGTTGAAAAGATTACAGATAAAGTTATAACCCCTGTACTTCAGTTAAAACATTAAAATTCATTAAGGTATGATTAGAATTGAAGGAAAGTGATAAAAATGGAAACTTTAGCCCATAGCTTGGTAGGACACTGATCTAATACAAAAAAAACCTTGTAAAAGGCACTTTTCAATGTACTTTTCAAGAATACCTTAAATACAACATTATAAATAACAAGACATATTTAAAATAGACTTAGAAATATGTTTGAAACATCACTCAAAGGTTAAAGTGGGCTCGAGTGGTTAACCACATGAAATGACAAAACTAGGTCCACCAAAGGAGGATATAACCATAGTTTCAATATAACAAGTGCATGGAAACCACGAATAAGCAAGAAAACCTTTAAACTTACATGGAATGGGTTCTAAGAAGCATAATTAATAACTCTTTGAGACCGTAATCTAGTTAGTCAAGTCTAACTCAAAACATCAAGTCAACTAGGTACAATTAATTTGGTAAGAACAATAATTTGAGCACTATATCATACCTTTATCCGTGAAGAATAAACTAAGGTTGTATAGATTGAAAAATCACATGATATGGAGTTAGACATCAAACTAGTGTTTTGTTAGGTTAAGGACATCAAGACCTAGAATGTGTGTTTCAAAGGCCCTGTTTGGCAAGGCTTAATCTCTGCGTTTCAACTATTTTGAAATGCAGAAGCTATTTTGGCTGTGTTTGTTGACCATTTCAGTTCCAATGGAAAAGCGAGAAAATTGTGATTTGGAGAAGCAACAGTGTTGCTGAGTTGTCGATTCTTAATGAACGATTCTGCGATCTGAGAGGTAAATATCTATTTTGTTATTTTATTCTCTAGTCGTTCAGTTCCTCTTTCACTGTGGAGTGTATATAAGATGAATGAGCTGGGCTCGTCTCTCCAGTTGTGGACATCAAGCTGGTGTTGGAGTATGACGCAGACACAACTACCATGAACACCAACAAAAAAGCACCAGAAAGCTCCTCAGTGTTCCCTCTCTTCCCCATGTACCACCTTCAATGAAGAAAACTTCATACGTGTTCCTAGATTCTTCTTCTTCTTCTTGATTTTCGTCAGAAGTAGAGGAGAAGAATCGACAGAAAAAGAGAAAGAGGAAGAAGATGAAGAAGAAGGAGGAGGAGGAGGAGCAAGACAGAGGGAGGAGGTCTAGAGAAGTACCGTCTGAATCTCATAGTTATAGCTATGGAGCTTTGTGGAAGTCCGATGTTCAAGCTTGGGTGCATTCCCAAGCGAAACCTCCCAAGGATTATTACTTCGATTCTAATGGCAATTTGTGATAATTTAGTCTTTAAGTTTTGTTGATAAAATTATGAGTTGGTGTAAGAAAAGATAAAATAAAAATTTGTACAAATTTAATTTTTAAACTCTAATTTTGAGCAAGATGAACTAAATATTATATTTTTTTTTGTATAAAAGGGTAAAACTATCAATTGTATTATAAAACCACTCATTTTAAGTTATAGCAAACACTATCATAATTGATAAAAGAAATTTTAATAATTTATAACAAACATAGTTACAATCACTTTCTATAATCACTTATCTTATAAACACTTTTTCATAATCACTTCTGCATAATTAGAAGCTTAAACAAATAGGCCCAAAGAGGAGCAAAGAATTCATATATATGTGAAAGTTATATCCTTCTCTCTCTTATATTATTTTAATTAATAATTGATGTACTTAATTGTTTGTTATTTTGGAATAAATTGTTAGGGTCATGCTAGTGCGATACAGTTTTCCTGAATGTATATATGCATGTGTGAGTTTCGAAAGCATGCTAGAATTATATGTACTCCATGCTAAATTCCTATTAATTTTAATTCAGTTAATATCCTATGCATGATGATCTAATTATGGTTATTTAATATCTTGTTGGTTATATGAATTCATGAGGAATGGTTACTCTGATTTAATTACAACCTAGATTAAATAAAAATGATTACGATATTAACCACATACTAACATATTGTATTTGTATTTGATTGTCATAAGTATTGTCCCTAGAAGAGTAGGAATAGCATGGTATATTTGTATTTGATCACCATCGATAAATCTCCAATTGAAATAGGTTGAGTTTAGGGTCATAAACTGGTATTATGACACTCTCGTGTGGGGATTTAGACAATTTTGTTATGCAAGACAACCGCTACATTTAGATTTATCCCTAATAGTTAATGAATTTATAGAAAGGTGTCATTGAATGTTGATACTTGTTTTAAGAGGTGTCCTTAGACTGCACTCTAAACTAATGAAGAGAAATACAAAGGATAGTTCTCTCAATCTTAATGTCAAACATAAACAAACAACTGATTAAAACGACCAATGTATGAAAGTGGTTGCATATTGTTGTCTTAATTGTAATAATGTTTTAGATGTGTTTAAGGTGATCCACTAGGTTCTTTTGAGCTAACTCATTCCATTTTTTTTCTAGGTAATTATTAATTAGTGCAAATTTAGTCAACCCTTTCCAATGTTGCAATCGTGGGTAGCCTCATTGATGAGATTACTAATAGATTATTTCTAAAGTTGGTCATTGGGAGCTTTGTTTATTTATTTATCCCTTAAATTCAGCATTTATGTATTGACCAATGAACTCAACCTTATTAATTATGTATTTAGAACATTTTATGGTCATTTAATTAATTTTAAATCTCCTTTAATTAATATCATTCGTATTGTTGAATCTTCTTGATGATCTCCTAGAGAGAATGGACAATTTAATGATGTAGCATGTTCATCCTTCGATTGACCTCATGTTTGTGACCTAATGATGCACTTTTATCTTTATTATTTGACATTCGAGGACATTTTAGCAATTTGACTCTTGTGCAGTTGGGTGACCGAAGGTCAAGGTGTTATAGAGAATAAGGGATCGAAAAATATCAAGAATGCATCCATGCTTATATTCAACCTGACCATTTGGCTAAGAAGTACATAAACAAGAGCAATTTAAGAGTGTCTAATCTTGTTTTAGAGACTTTACAAAAGAATTGGACGTATATTCTATAGCATTATCAATTGTGAAAATTTAATGACCTATTCTAATTAAGTTAAGGTTGTTTTTTACAATTCAAAAAGAAAAAAGATCAAGTAATTGAGATATATCATGTAAAAGATAGATCCAAGTAAATCATGAAAAATTATCGATAAAATTACAAAATATCTAAATCCTTCCTCGATAGGAATTAGGGTAGGTTCCAAAATATCAAAATTGACAAGATCAAAAGGAGTAGATGAAAAAAGATACACCTTTAGGAAACAACGATGCATATTGTTTATTCAATTTGCAAGAAATGCAATCAAAAGGCTCAAAATTCCATTTACCTAAACAATTACTAAATGATAAAGATTAAAAAAAGACAAAGAAGCATGTCATAAATGAGAATGTTGAAGAGTAGAAGTAGAAACAAATTCCACTAGAGAAAAAATAGAACTAGGTATATGTAAAAAGTAAACAAAAAAAGACAACCAACTTTATGCCCAATCCCAACTAGTTGTCTTGTCTTTTATTTTAGCACGCCGCAACAAGTTGACCAATAGAAAGAATGTTAAGAAATAACTTGGGCAAAACTAATGTGTTAAGTAGAGAATGATTGTGTATAGAGGGATAATAGCAACATGACTAAAAAATATACTAGATCTATCAACAATACAAATGGCATAACAAATGGCATAGATAAGTGGAGTGTGGTTAACTGGTAACATTAAAGTAACATCAGAGGTCATATGATTACAAAAAGCTGAATTAACAAGTCAAGAAGAATATTTACCTAACTTGGCAAAAGAGTTATAAGTTTTCTAGATATGACTTGGCAAATACATAACTCAAGGTCATCTATAATAAGAGATGATTAGAGAGGTCCCTTGGATGAACTCAATATCAATGGATTAACATAAGTTATGACAATTATTGTATTTTTTTGTTCTTAATCTTAAATCTTTTTCCAACATTTTGAAGAATGATGCTCAAAATATTCAGGTTTAAAATATTGCACAGTAAATTAAGGCTTACATGTACCAACTAATGAAATACAATGATTGATAACATTCAGAAGAAATCATAATTTTTAAAAGAAATAAATATCTCAAACCAACATATGTGGATAATAATGTTAGTAGGACAACAAAGATATAGCAGTGACAAAAGAGCGTTGGCGATAATGGTGAGACACCAACTATATATAATGCACAAGCAAGAAAACAAAAAAAATAAATAAATAAATAAATGTAGCAACCAGCGGCAAACTGGTAAAAGCACTCGCGACCGACGGTAAAATAGGGAAAAGAAATGAAAGCCACGCTTTGTTGCAGCCAAGGGCAAACTATTAAAACACACTGGCAACCAATGGTAAAATAGGAAAAGAAATGACAGCCGCGCCTTGTTGCAGGGAAGGGCAAAATAGGAAATAGGAGCATCGTTTGGTTTTTTTGGATTTATGATGTAGACTATATATATACTGGGCAATGAGGTACAATTTAAAAAAAAAAAATTGTACAAAGTTTTTATGCAAAATCGCACACGACAAAACAATACTCCTAAACTTAACTTTTTAATGGATGCAAACAAATACAATAATATAATTTTCCAATCTCAATTTATCATCCAATATTGTCAACTCAACTCCCTTAAAATTCAAGAAAACTTGACCAGACTATCAATCAATACATTTAACTGATGATGACTTGATCCAATAACTTGCTATTGAAATTCCATTCCAATGTTTTCAATCCAAGTAATACCTTCCCAGTCTTCTTTGGATAAGAATGGGTTGAAGGGCCT
>JAJIYU010019980.1:0-10573 GCA_030144865.1 Tinospora cordifolia | reverse complement strand
TATATTAAGTGGTTTTACACTATATCCCATCCAATTACCAAAAGTCAAGCAAGTGAAGATCCTCAATCTCACAACAATGATATATGTATGTCACCAGCATAATGAAATTCACGTGCATTTCATTTTTTCTATTTTCTTTGCACTGAGTCATGTTATATATGTTATTCACACATAATTACTTATTTACTTGTACTTTATATGCAAGTGAAACATACAAGCATTGAACATTACACAACAATAGCAGCCATTCTTAAAATGAAATTGACAATTCTTAGTGTAAAACAAGCTAGAGAATCAATTGTTAGTAATCTCTTTAAGTTGAACATCGGTACTAAAGTCAGTCCTTCTTTTATGATGGAAAAAGAGCATGATACATTGAATCATAAATATAAAAGTAGAAACAAAATCAAAGATAAGATTGGAACTTTGTTTTTGTATGCATTGCTATAGTTTGAATTATTGGTACCATGTTTTATTAAATTTAATTGTATAATTTGACATTATGGGTTATAATTTGATGAATAACATTCTATCTTTGAACCATTAAATTGTACGTTCTTTTTATTATTGTGTAAATTTGATGTAAGTCGTTTGGAGACACTTTTGTACCGCTGACCCCTATTGTTTTGAGTTAGCGGTACAAGACCAAACCTTAGTCATTGGGGTCGAGCCTAAACGACCAACTCTCTTATTTTGGGGGTTTTTTATAGTGGCATCCCACACAACCTTCATATGCTTCTCATTTGAATATAAATATGTTTTGTATTACATAGAGTCTATAACATATAGGTACTCATGGATACAATCTCAACGTACATATAATTTGTCACTTTCTTTAATAGTATTTAGTAAGCAAAAAAGTTTCTTTTACCATTAGATTTAGAATCTAAAATGGTGTAAATACTATACATAGTACCTTTAAAGTATCAAAGTTAGGAAAACATTTTATCACAACCTAAATTAATGTTAAATAACAATAAATATGTTAGCATGACAAGACAATTTAAGATGTGAAAAAACTCATAAAATAAAAGGGTCATTCATTTACAGTTGACCCACTTTATGGGAATAATCTTCTCATTTTCAAAGTATTCTTAATTTCTTTTGGGCATGTGATATGTCTTCTCATCTAAATTTATCTTGACTTATTCAAAATGTGAAGATATACTTAAAATAAAACTATATATTACATTGTAGGTTTGTGAATAATATTTTTTTAACATTTTTCACCGTATAAGGAAAGTGAAATTTAAATGAATAAATTGACTGAAATCAATTATATGTGTTATTATTTCTTTACATATGCAAAAAATGTTTGAAAAATAAACCCAGAAGAAAGATGCCAACGTTTCAATAGAGATAATGTTGATGTTCTTAAATATACCTTTCTATCAACATATACAAGAGAATCACATATTTTGTAACAAATGGCTTTCCTTTTAACTTTGTTATCAACATGTAACAAAATGTTACCCCTCCCCGATGAAGCTGCTTGTGGCAATTTGCATGCGTACAAATTGATAATATGAGGGCATCAATGATCCAAATGAAAGATAGCCTACAAAAAAACAAAAAAAAAAAAAAAAAAAAAACATAACAACCATTATTTCATTACTTCATAAATGGTATTACAAAAAATAAATAAGTAAATTTAGATGCATAAAATGGTTAGCATTGAAACTGATACCAATCAAGCACATCATTAGGAAAGGTGCAGCTTTTATTAAAAAAGTTAAAAGTATGAAACACTAATGTATGGAGAAACATCAACAAAACATTATATGTTGATACTATTAACAACCACAAAGCCATAAAAGTCATCCATCTTTCTAAAGTACCAAAGAGTCACTACCATGCAATATACTCATAAGCCTCTACAATCCTCTCAACACTTACTAAAATGGACATATAATGTGTAAAATAAAGTAGAAGCTCCCTAAGTAGCTTAGCTCTCGCCATTGCTTTGTCTATTTGTTATCATACCGATGGACTCAAAAATCACAAAATATCCACAATGACCATCAACCGTAATATTTTGAATCTCACCTTATGTACAAATGATAAACATAATGAAAGTGATGTAGATATCCATGGATTATATCTGGGAGTGTGTCCTCTAGATATTCCTTATTTATGACTTTGAGGTTTTGTGTGATAAAGTGAAATAAGATATGCGCAAACAGCAGTTGTTTTTTGTTTTGTTCACTTATCAACCTTCCTTATCAATCACCTTTTTATCTACTTCTACTCAATGGACATAATGAGGGAAGTGTCAATAGGACAAACATTCCTCTAATTTTTTGCACAATCCAAGCCTTCTAAGATGGATCATATGAGTTAAGTTTATAGTTAAGAAGTATTCTAAATCCAAATTCATGTTCATCATCCACCTTTTTCTGTGGTGGTAAGATCTAGCTTCTTCTAATAGTTGTTTGCATCAAAAAGGGATATGGGTATGTTAGTTTTTTGTGTAAAAAGCAAGCTCGTGTGCACATGAAAAAAAATGAGCTATTCATCACATTTCTTCTTTTCAAACCCAACACTATCAAGTTAACCCCACTCTAATGATATCTTGTCCAATGCAACCTTATGAAGCCTCACAAGTACATGAATATATAGTCTTAAAAGTAGTATTAGACAATACTCAAACTTTTCACAATTGAAAACTTAATTTTTACGTGCTACAAAGGAACATGGTATTAATTACGATCTAGGAGGTCTCAAAATTCTTAGTAAATTCTTTAGTTTTGTATGTGCATTCTCTACCAAAGTTGTGGTGTGTCCTAAATACATTAATTGATCTGTCCATATCTTCTTCGATTTATTTACCTAGAGCCAACCATATTGCATCAACATACTTAATCACACCCTTATATTGTTGATGGTAATCATAAAAAAAAAAAAAAAAAAACTTCTTTCCATGTTTGCAATGCACCACATAAAAAATATCAATTTATTCTCATAAATGTTTTAAACTCCTCATGTTTTGCAAAGCTAGGGTTAAAATTGGTGAGCACATTTTTGCATATGTGTCATGTACCACTAGACTATAACCTTTTTTATGACCACAATACTTCAAGAATGGGATAAATTCATTCATTATAGATCTAGAATTGAGTTTATAATGATAAGTGGTTGTACATTTAAGCTTTGGGTTACAAAGACTTTGTGATCTATTTGGGTTTATTTTTGGGAATAAAATCAAAGTTACAATACCTTGACCCTTACACCCTTAAAAATTTATAAACATCTTCAAAATTGCACTAGAATGATATAAAATAATGAACCAATGTGTGAGAACCATAAGCACTATTACAAGTGGTTCACAGAAAATGACTGTTGCGATCAAACACGAGACTAATTGTGAAAAATTCTTGATTTGATTTCGAATCCTTGGGATTTATGTGACAAAACCTCTATAGCATTGTAGAGCACTAAGAGATGGACAAAACAAGCCCTAAAACACCCAAAAGCCCTCAAATTGAAGAGAAGAATAGCATAGTTTTATGTGCCTAAAGGCACAAAGTAGCACACCGCACTATGTTTTCCAGAACAATACATATTGAAAAACTCTCGATTTCATGCAAATGTGATGGCCAAACTTTAGGGGATCTAATAGCAGATTTCATTACATAATAAAGGCTCAAACACGTGCAAACTTATTAACTTAATATCAAATTATTATAATAAAAAAAGGAATGTACTAAAAATTGGTATTTTGTGTGTGTGTGTGTGTGTGTGTGGAAACTCTGGAACACTTGTTGAAGGATTGATCTCTCACTACCATCACTAATTTTCTAAGTATCGATGTGGGTGACAATTGCACATTATTTCTCTTTTCCTACTAAACTTGCAGGTATTTACATGGATTATGAAAAGACCATATGTAGTTACTCAGAACCTCAGTTGCATGCTTACATGGTTGATTACGATATTGAATGAAACTGTGAAATGTATTTTATGAATGTTAAATATGATGGAGTGGCTTACAAAAATATGATGAGATGGTGATATGTATGTCATGCTGAGGAAATAAATGGAATGATACATGTAATGATCGAGACCATGCTTAGACTTTGACATGTATGAGAATCATGATTTCGTGAGTATATAATGCATTTGGATATGCAACATGTGTACTCGTATTTTGTGCTCTAAACTTGAACATGTTATATGAATGATACGCCATGATGATGTATGAAATTATTTGAATGACTTTAAGTTACATGTAATATCATGCTATTGACTACGTGAAAAGAACACAATTAATATAATAACTCACTTTCTAGGGCGACTAGCCTGCGAGTGTCATTAGCAGTCCGTTGTTATGATATGATATTTTTAGTGACAAAACCTGTCTTATGAAGCTTTGGTCTAATGATTGGGAAAAACCCTCCCTTAAGTAACCTTGGTTAAAGAGGTGAAATGATTTTTAAAAACCTTCGTTGTGCATCTTCAATCTAAGTATGTGGGACTACATATACGACACCACAATTGGTTGAATTACATCATTTGGTATTATAGTGGTCTATGGACTATCTTAAGATTTTTATATACTACCTAGTGACAACTAAAAACTAATTTGTTATTTGAAATGTTTATTGCTTGCAGTATGTGCATAATATGTGTTTACATATGTTTGTTTAATTTGGGAATAGATTCATTGGGCTTGTAAAGCTCATCCCACTTTATTTTTATATGCAGGTACTCTTTAATTGGGCTTTCGGAAGTTGGTCTTGTTGTCACGGGAGTTGATCCCGTTGTCACGAGAGTTGGTCTCGTGGTCATATTCTCTCTTTCTTTGTGTATTCATTTTTGTATTCAAAGAGGATCTGTCATTTCATGTTTTAAAAAACTTGTAATTGGATGTCTTAGTGGAAGGGATAATTCTAGATTCAAGTCATTGATCTATGCTCTAGTTGGATAGAGTCAAGTTTAATTTTTCGTATTGGACCCACTACATGCCGGTAGCACTTTTATTAGCATCTGCTTTTGATACATAAAACATTAATTTTTCTTTACTCTATTATATCTCGATACTTTTATCTTTATTGTTAAACAATTAAACAAAATATGAAAATAATGAGTAGCATCCCCTTAGGACCGTGCTCGAAATGTGTTTATATGAAATAACAAGTTTTCAACATTTATAAAGAGTTTTCAAAAAACAAGATAAGTTTTCCACATATTTTTGTTGCCATAAGAAAATAGTTTTCGAGAAAATAACTTAACCAAGTAATGAAAATCAAATTTTCTAAAAGGTTAGGAAATGGGGGTATTAGAATCACAATAATCTTAGAAAAACAACATTTCTCCGGCAATGTCATTACTTGTCATGGTGTCTAAATTTAAATCTCTTTTGTCTTAGATATTATAAACATAAAAACTTTTAAAAATGCCAACTTAGTAGATATGAACACTAGCAATCTCTTAAACTTGTTGATTCTATAACTGAAGCTTGTCAATAATACACATGGAAAGCATCTCAATGGATCAATTCAAAATAAGATAAGCTCATAATAAATCTCACGCAATATATATACCTTCTTCACATGTAATCTCTTTTGTCTTAGATATTATAAACATAAAAACTTTTAAAAATGCCAACTTAGTAAATATGAACACTAGCAATCTCTTAAACTTGTTGATTCTATAACTGAAGCTTGTCAATAATACACATGGAAAGCATCTCAATGGATCAATTCAAAATAAGATAAGCTCATAATAAATCTCACGCAATATATATACCTTCTTCACATGTGTATCACTTTGCCAACTTATGTAACAATTATTACATCAGAGATCTACATTCCCTCTCAATATTTAGACAACCGATGTTTTTGCTTGGCATTAAATAATGCATTTAAAGTTAACGCATTTTAGGACTTCTCTCTTTCAAATTCATCAAGACATTCCTTGATCAAACATCTCTCTTTGACATAAATATCACTACTTCAAGTTAACTTTGTTTAACCTTTCTAACATATGAGTGTCTTTCTAAGTGTTTCACAGATAAGTAATTATATGTCTTGCATGCAACTTAAAGTGTCCACATGTTGTGAGAAGGGTTTTTCACATTTAAGAAGAAAATGCATCTGCACTTATTTGTGTCCATTTGACTTCTTTGTTGCTAAATATTAGACAAATTGGATTGCTTTATGATGGATGTTTGATGCCCAAATCTCTTATAGTAACAATTCACCTAGTCTCACTTGCCATGGCTCTAAGATATGAGTTTCTAAATATCCTCTTCAAGATATTCATCATGTCAACCCCTCGCACCTAGAAACTAGCTTTGTTCTTATACTAAAGTTCTTGTTAGAGGTAAATTATTTGGTATAATTAACAACGAGTGCAAATTTTTCATCCTAAAATTATGCAAAATTTATAAAGATAATTTTTAGATAAAAAAATTATCATCAATGTTAACAACATCAAACGATTCCTAATACATAATGTATACTTTTCAAATAAACCAATCTGTATAGGTTAATCCTCTAAAATGACCGATCTTGTAGGGCTGACGCTATGGATAATTAATATCAAATTCTAGGTTCTACGCTTCCCCCCCTTCTATGTCAACCATGGCAACACTTCATTCTGAACCATGTCAATATGACTCACATTCAATAGCTCTTTGATTCCCCTCCTCTGGCCATAGTTGGGTAAAGCATAGAATTAGAAGATTTTTCTTTTTCTTCTTAGCTCTGTCACTTTAAACTCTAACCATAACAGCTTTTATATTGACAAGTTAACATGTAATTCTTTCAACCATCACTTAATTTGATGACACCACTCTGCCACTTTAGTTTCTTGTTTATTACATCGGACCTTTGGAAAGCTCATTTGCCTTAAAAGATGAAAATGTTTAGGTGGATTATGGGGCGCCATCAAAAGCTTAACTTGGGCTATAATCTCTATAAGTATCTTCGTTTTTTATCTCCTTGCTTCCTCACTATTGCATTTTGTGCTCTAGAGGTTGTGATGAGAAGTCTCATTTGTTTTTAGCTACCCAGTTTCAATAAGCTTGTAGCTTTGAAGGAAGTCTAATTTTAAGGATAACCTTAATCTCGCTTAATGCTTGGTTTCAATGTAGGGAACCTCAAAGGACGAAAGATTTGTTAAGATTTGCTCATCTATCAACATTGTGGTATGTCAACTCTCTTTGGATGAGGTGTGTTACAATGGGTGGTTGCCTTTAAACTGAACAATGGCCTCAATGTTAATACTTGTCCTAGAGAAGATGGGAAGAGTATTTTAGGAACAAAGAGTCATCATATAGGTGAAGTTTTTTATTTTCATCTGTCCCTACTTTTCTTTGAGCACCTTTGGCCACTGGAATGGTGTAGCATCGTAGTTCTTGTTCTGTTGCTTATTGTTTGTACTTTTGCTCTATTGTAGCGCATTTGTATCATGTAACAAATGACCTTACCATGCATGAAACTACAATAAAAACATGTTTGCACTCAAAAAGCTTACTAAGATTGTATCATTCCCAAAATTTCTACAAATATAGTATCCTAAATGGGAGAAGAAGATGACCAACTGCACAGTGATATAGATACGGAATACACAAATGGTGTTTGAAATGACGTATAAAATCATAGTGCGAGATGCTTTTATTAATAAAATTATGTGAGAATATTTTGGAAAAAATACAAAAAAATAATTACTAATTGCAATCCAAATATAGGTAGGATATATATATACACATATATATATATAAGATGTACCAAGTACAATAATTAAGATATAATATCTATAATAGAGACAAAACAAATAATACTAAAAATGTTTGTTTCTCTACATTGACGGTTGTGGTGTTTGATTAATGATCTTAAAATCTTTGCAAAAGGGAGGAGCAGATGATTTTTTTTTTTTTTTTTTTTTTTTGAGGTACATCCATGTGTCTCACAAATGGACAACAAAATGTAAACCCAATTGTCTTGTCCTACAACAGGAAGTATATGCAAATTTTATAGTTCATAAGAAGTATATAGAAATATGCAAAAAGTTGGAGACCTCACTTTATCAGTGATATTTATATTTTTACCTAAAGTACTCTTGATTGCTTTTTTGTTTTTAAATTTTAAAATACAGTTTAATAATATAATAAGCAAGGTAGTAATTTAGAATTCCACAATTTCTCAATTTTAAGGCTTTAAAATTATTTTACAAAGTTCACTTTTTAATCTTATCTTATCATTAAGGATACATTAAACAATAAATAGCACAATCCTAGGTTTTAGTTTTATAAAAATAAGTATTTATTAATAATGATAACAATTACATTAAAGATTTTTACATAGAAGACTTAATTTTTTTCTTTAATTATTAAATTAACATCACTTATATAATAAATAGCTGCTAATTAAGCTAATTTTGGTTGAAACATTTGCAAGAGAAGTAATAAGATTGTAATTCAATTGGTTCCACAATTATGTTCTTTTAGTGCAGTTACAAGAGCAAAATCATTTTGTTGTATAAAGTCTTTAAAAACCTATATTTAGTTTAATAATTTGGAAACAAAATTGAACTAGTAAGGTGTGATTACTGTCCTGACTACTAGTTTTAAAAAAAATACATAATTAATTGCTGATGGATTATATTATAACAACAAAATGGTAAGGTTGATGGTGAAACTTATGATGAGAATAAGTAAATAAATTGTATGGGATTTCCCCCACCAAGAACTGATTTTTTTTTTCTTTTTTTTTTTCTTTTTTTCTCTTCTCTTTCTTTCTTTTTTTTTTTTAATTGGGTGAAATATTGTGCGGTGCTGGTTGGTAAGGCGCACCCCTCATCAGTCATCATCTGTTTCATACACATTTTAAAAAAGATAATAATAATAAAGGAAGGCTACAAGGTCAGAAAGGCAGTAGTAGTAGTGTTTGATGCATGAATCTTCCAACACAACCACTCCTCTTCTCCCCTTTTATAAGTGGAGGTGTCAGATTGTGTACTATAGCTCTTTTTCTCTTTTAGTCTTCTTTAAAGATAGAATAAATAAATATATAAATTTATATACATAAATAGGTTTGAGTTGTAAGTGGGGAGCATACTTCTATTGAAATTTTTAAAACTTATAATTTTTTCTAACTCCAAGTTTATAATTTATTTCTTATCCACTTCAAGTTGTAGTTATATCACACTTACTTTTAGGAGTAATCTTTCAATATTTCTTTAAATGTTTACATAAGAATCAGAAGAAGAAAATTCGAGACTTATACTGAAAAATGAGTTCAATAGCAAAGGGTATGTGAGAATTGAACAGCGATCATACATATCAATTTTGTCTTTACTTAATTACAAAAGGAAATTTAAATTATTAACCTCAAGTAACCTTTTAAGTGTCATAACTAGAAATATTAACTAATTTACCGTTTATAAAACCTAAATAAAGCAGTTAATTAGTAAGTAAATTAAGATACGAGTTAATCCTTAATTGGGTATACTAATCCAATTCTTAAAAGAAGGATGTTTGATTAATTAAGAATGAAAGTAAAATATATATATTTATATATAATATTTTGATGGGTCCACAGGCAAGAATAGGCATATAGTAGGCATGATTATAGAGGTTTCTGCAAGAAGACATTGAGATCATGTATGTCTCCTATGGGCATGACCCAATTTGGTGTATGAAATGAAGAACTATCTATGAATTTATGAGAACATTTCTACTATGATTTTGGTGGGTTTTTGGCATGATCAACTTAATTAATTAACATTATGTAAATAACATCAATTTATTATTAGTAATGACACAAATATTTAAGTTTTAGTAGTCTATGGTTGTATAGACATACACTTGAGTATTTAAATGGATTTTCTAACTCGATTTGGGTTTTCCCTTCACCATCACTACACATCACCAATGAAAATAATGGTAATTTGCTATTGTAGCTGCTGTTGGTGATGATTTGAATTCAAGGTGGAGGGATGGGAAGAAGGAGATCTTTTCTGCTGAGTTCAAGGGCTCTGAGGTTTGTGCCATTTACTACAAGATGGAGAAGAAACCTTAATATGTTGTAGTTGAAAAGCAGAAACATTTTGCCGATTAGATCTTTTTCAAATGAAGTTCTTTTGTTGTTGACGAAGAAATGAAACATTTTGCTAAGGAAACGATAATTAGATTGTATAGAATTTTAAATGTTTTTATCTTGTTAAGGACATATGTTTCGATCGTGAACATTTCAAGTAGTTATTGATATAAGTTGCGATAAGATGTTGCAGAATTATATGAGTTCAACATGAGCGTTGTTAATAATGAAAACCAATAAGGAGCAACATATACAGATCGGCTATAATATTGAACTCTCACCAATGGAAACAGAATATTACAGCTACGGGTTCTCCCAACAAAGTATCAAGTGGGTTTTAAGACAAGTAAACTTCTAAAATATATATAGCACCAAACGCCAAAGCAAAAGGATCAAACACAGCCCCTCACACCAAAAACATTTACAATTTAATCTATTCCATGAGAGCATCACCTTTCTTTTTTTAACCTATCCCACTTTGAACATCTAAAACCTGACACAGACGTCTTGTGCAGCTTTTTGCTTCTTTC
>JAJIYU010019979.1:0-10574 GCA_030144865.1 Tinospora cordifolia | reverse complement strand
TATTGCTAATTATTATTAAAATACTAATAAATATATATAAATTTGCGAAATCACGTTTTCGTTTTAATTTTTTTCGCTTATTTTTATTTAGAGCTTTAAATCATTATAATTACAAAAATCGTATACAGAAACGCGCACGCACACATGCACACGGTCTCTGCTTTTTCTTAATCTCAACATTGTCAGGTTTCCCTTTGTATACATATTATATAGCAATGTTTGTAACTGCAATATCCTAGCTGTATGCAGAGGTTAAACACACTGTATACCAATGTTTTTAATTGCAAAATATTTTAACTGTATACCAGTGTCCTATACTGCCCATTTGTTCATTTTTATTGATTTTATAACAAATATTGGAACACAGAAGAATAGTAATCGACCGATTTCCACCATTATTTGCTGGTCCAGAGATCGCAAAATGCAGACGCCGAAGAAGAACCATCTCCAGCGGTAGAAGCAATTGTGACGACTAATGATATCAATCGTAAGCCGTCAAGATTCAGGTTCTCCGACAAGGAGAAGAAGCAGAAGTTTCCAAGATCGCGAGATCCACCTTTGTTCGCTACTACATAAACGAATCAAATAGCAAGAACAAAAACTCCTAATAAAAACACTCAAACAAGAAGATTTTTCACAAGGCTTGGTTTTCCCATCGCCGGTTCCATTATTCTATCTAACGTAGCACTCTTCAAAGAATCAAAATCAAATGTTCTTAATCAAAAAGCAACAAATAAACAGAAAGAAATATGGGAGAACGAAACGTTTATAAACAATAGATTTAGTGAAAAGATCAGCGTGAACAGAAACGAGCGAAGGTGTGGTTAGCACCAATTAGGGTTCTTCGAGAGGTAGAATGGCAAAAGAAAATAAAATAGAGAGATCCACAGGTGGTGAAATAGCAATCCATATTCATTTACCACTACAACATCAACTTTTTCCTTATTTTTTTGTCATCAAGACGGCTATTTCGAAACCTAACCAATTTAGAAGAAGAGAAAGAACGCCTTTCCACCATTCTTTGCTAATCCAAAGATCGCTCAATGAAAACTCTAAAGAAGTTGAGTTCTGAGCCATAACTAAAGAGTACAAAGAAATTAGGAGGGGGTTGATGGCGAGGAAGCCATGGGAGGGTTTGGAGAGAACTGGATTGAGGGAGATTGCGAGTGGGAGTGGAAAGTATTGTGGAGAGAAGCTGAAGGTAGAACATTTTGTGGAACTGAGGGAGATTTTGCTGCAAAGGAAGAGCGGGGCAAAACTCCCCTCCCGTTGAATAGCGCCAATGATCAGTTTTCAACACCGTTCCATCTGAAACTCTGGATCTGTGTTGACGTCCTTCACATCTCCCTTGATCACATCCTTCGCCTCTATCAAATTGACGCCGAAGCAAAACGCCCTTCTTGTTCAAGACAACACTATCACCTCTCTGACTCGTCTTTGTTCAATTTCTTTGAATGCTCCTCTAGATTTGCCATCGTTCTGTTGAAACCGAACCCGGTTCACCCAGCCGATTAACATTTTAGGCAACAGATGCACCGACATCGTGTTGAGGGGTGGCGAGGAATTGCAGCGGCGACGAGATTATTCAGATTATAACAGATTCATTTTTTGTTTCTTTTCTATACAGATTATACCAAAGTTATACAAAGTATACCAACTTTTGTTAGTTTTTATTTATTTATTTTGTATTTAGATTATACCAACTTTTGTTAGTTGAAGACTGTATAACAAAAGTAATTTTTTTTAATTATTGTATACTAATTATATACTAAATGTTAGAACAATGTATACACTGATACTCATTTGTATACATATATTATACTAATTTTATTTGAAAATAATACCAACAGATCAATTTTTGAACATATATCATGTTGTATACACATGTTATACTGATGTTATATTAATATAATATAAGCAAACCAATTTATAAATATATTATTTTGTATACATATGTTATACTGATGTTATTCAAAATTTATACCAATAGATCGATTTGAGCATTGATATCATATTGTATACACATATTATTCACATGTTATACAATATAATATAAAAAACGACAGCTTTAATCTTTATATCTCTTTGTATACATATGTTATACCATTGTTATTCGAAAATAATACTCACACTACAGTTTCTAAGCAGTGATATGATATTGTATCCCAACATTATTCCTATGTTATACAAATATTATATAAAAAACTGCAGTTCTGACAATTGATGTACTTTTGCCTACACACATTAATTGTGCCACTTTTTTTTTAAAGGTCAAGATTTTTATTTTTATTTTTTAAATTCGTGTTTAAACCATTTTTCAGTATTTTTGTTATTAATTTTATCATTTTTGTATGTAAACGAAAATGGCAATATTTTTGCAAATATTCATATTTTTTCGTAAAAAAGTGTGCTTTTCCCTTAAAAATAGGGGCATTCATGGGTTGGATCAAGTTAGAGGTGAATTCCCAATCCAAACCAAACCATTTGGATTGACATATTTGAAACCCAACTCAAACTATTATATCTCAAAATTCAAACCTACCAACAAAGTGTCATTCAATTGGGGTTGAGTTTTTAGGTTGGAGCATAAATGATAAAGTGATGAACAACAACAACAGATGGAGAAGACAGGTATGCAAGAAGAATATGTGACCAGTGCAAAGAAAAAGAAGAGGCAGCGTGGTGAACAGCCAACGCGTAGCAAAGGGACAACGACAAATGGTTGGCGGGCAATTTCAGCAACGAACAGTGTTAGAAAATAGAGTTGCGAGTTGTGAGTTGGTCATCTGTGAAGATTTCAACAACTACAAGTTTTTATAGCTGCGAGCTACTACGAATTACTCACAATCCAACGCGAAAAAGAAGAAGAAGCTATGACTATGTCTATGTTATTGCTGCGAGTGAGATTGCGATTTGCATAACAAGGAATGAGGGCAAGGGTACTACCACTGATCACCAATGAAAAAGAGAGCAACAAATAACAAATCTGGTGTCGCAATCCACTTCGTAAAAGTGGAGTCACGACTGACACATAATACCATATATGTTACACCTACGTATATAATACTATATCAGCCTCATCCTATCAAAACTAGTCCATATATATACAAAAATTTCGACAGAGTCTTTCCTAAAACATTAATTTATTCCAAATAAAAATTTTCACCCGATAAACATTTTTTCAATCCATTAGTCCATAATAGATAATGTTTCACAAGCTATCATCAATCATAACTCATAATTTAAAATCCACATCATTTCATACTCATACCTAGTATAAACAATTCATACTCCTCTAGATGATATTACATATACAGTGATAATTATAATTATACAACAATAAAGTCCACCATATAATTAAGTTATACACCCAACAATAACGGAAGAGTCGTCTACTCTTCTCGCACTAGTCTCTTTCCTTTTTTATATGTTCTTAAAATGTTGAAGATAATAAGTGAGCGATAACATGCCTAGTAAATAATCTTTATCTATGTTATTTGAATGTGATTAAATAATCGTGCAAAAAATTAAATAAAATAAAATATTTAAATTTATTATGCATGTTCCAATCATACATATATGCATTTAACATAATGATCATGTCATTTTTAAGACATCATTTATAAAACCATACACATCCACATTCTTCAGAACTCAAGTGTAATACCTGAAGTTTTAGTGACGTAATAATTGTAATACCTAAAATTTTAGTGACGTAATAACCAAAAATTGAGTTTAAAACATATAAACGTATATATTTATATATAAATACACACACACACACATAAATATATATATATTTGTCATGGGTATGCAAGTAATCAGTTAGCATAGAAGTATAAAAGAATATATATTGATTAATAATAGACATATAGAATTGTTGGGTAAATATATGATTTTCTATTTGAATAAGAAAATAATATTTTTAGTATGATATTAATATAGAAAAGTATGTGTATAAAGTATTAATTAGATGCGCTAATGAAAATAACATTTCGTTGAGCACGATGGTAATATACATAGAGAAGTAATGTGTAAAGGAAAGACATTCATGAATGAAATATCTCATTTGTTGAGATGTTAAAGTGGGTATGTGTAGGAAGGAATAATCTCACATTGGAAAGATAGAGACACTATTTGGAAGAGGGTCCTATATAAACCCCCCTACTCCACTCATTCCATTCATCCCAAAGACAAGAGTTGAAAATTCATCCCAAAGGCTCTTTAGCTCACCTCCTTATTTTTCACAACAGGAAATTAATCAGCTTGCGATGAGATTTACCAATTGAAAGTTTTTATTTATTTCAATGTAGGGCACATCGGCCCAAGTGAAATCATGTATTTTCAGCTTTGAATTTATTTTTCGTTGCAATGAATTATTATACTCGAAATTGTCGAATGAATAAATGAAGAATTTTATTTACCATGATGTCATTTTGTACATAGACTAATGTACATAGGAACCCTATTGCATTTGGGGTCTAAGAAGAAGAAAATGTAGCACGGGCCCGTCTCCCGGGCATCCCAAGATTTTTTATCAAAGAGAATTGAACCGTCAGATGACGTGGAAGATAGGACTTTGGAGGCGGAGTGTTACATCAAGTCAGTCTCACTTCTTGTATGGCCTAAACAATAGTAGACTGTACATATAATGATCACAAACTCCACAATCATTTCGATGATTATCACATAGAGAAAAACTGATACTTCTCATGGCTCAGTCTCATATGGATTATCATAAGAAGTATTATTCCTCATGGCTCAATCCATCGAAACGATATCGCATTTCAAATATGCTTTTGCAAATCCAAAACACGCTGATGTGTAAATACAATTTTATGAATTTCAAACCAAATGCAAATATGTCAATACAAATAGCATGCTTACATTTAAATTCATCTTATATCGACAATGTCATATTAATAACCAAGATAAATAAATAACCAAGATAACCAAGATAACCAAGATAACCAATATTGACAATGTCATATAAATAACCAAGATAAATAAATATTCACTGAATACCAACGACTAATCCTGTTAAGCGCATATCTCACTTCTTGATATGAAAATTAGCCACTTCCAAATTTACTGTAAAATTCAGCAATATATAACCCATCATTTTATATATAATATATATTTTCATTTACATAAGTTCTTATTTCATAAAAATCAACGGCCTTGACATAATATCACCATTCATATAATACGATAAATAATTACTACTTTAGTAAGACAATTCTAATATTTAATATTTGCATCAAGACTCTAAATAAATTCAATCTCTAATCACCAAATCCCCAAACTACACTCATAATCACCATTCATGTTCATTTTAGGCCATCCACATGAAATTTCTTACAAAAGGGTCCCCAAAAAATTGGATTCCCCATTTCACCACATCAACATACAAAATTATATTCAATTTCTTCAAAATTCAGAATAAAACAACTTTAATTTTGACTGTTACCTCAAACGTTGAGTAGATCGAGTTTTATCCTTGTCTAAAAGATTTTCACCCTTCAAAACCTCCAGATTCTCTCAAAAACTCGTAGATTCATAAAAAATTACAAATAAACTGTCAAAACTTTCAAAAGTTCGTCTAGAATCACTAATTCATTGATTTAAAAGGAAGATTTGAGCTCAATTCGCTCCGGATCATTTTGTGCTTCAAAAACCCCAAATTGTCAATTAATTTTGCAATTTCGATGTTGTTACCCTATGAGAATTGATTTGAACGATTTTAAGGCTTCAAAATCTTACCTTAGTTGCTTAGAATGTTTTGATCTGATCTGAATCATTTTGAATGTATCCGACTGAAAATCGGATCTCCGGTAACCAAAGTCAAATGCCTCAGATATGCGATTTCTCTCTTTCTTTTCTTTTGTTTGCGATTTTTAAATGCAGTGAACAATACTGTTCATAGATTCCCCTTTTTTATTTTTTTATTTTTCTTATTTTTTTAATATTTTAGCCCTAATTCTCCATTTTTTTCAAAGATTAGTTCAAAAGGTCCCATAAGTATCATTTTTATTCTCTGAATTTTTTTTCAACTTTAACTAATGTGATTTATTTTATTTTTTTAATAATTGTTGTAATAAACATTTAAATCTTGTTTTCAAACATTTTTATATTTATTTAATATTTTTAAAATACTAAATATTCATTTATTTCCTTTTAATTTACACAAAAATTATTATCATTTTTTAATATTACTTTAATTAATTAATTTATACACGTATCGTATATTTTTAATGCATATATATAATTATATGTATGTACACGCATAATTCGTACATATATATGTATTTAGACACATTTATATTTATTTAAATTAATTTACGTGTCAAAGTAAAATATAGAGTGTTACATCTAAAAACCGCCAATGAACAATAATAGATCTAGAAACCGTCGATGACTAGTGAAGAAGAGAGCAATGCACAAGACTATCGGAACTAAAAGAAGAAGAAGAAGAAGGCCGTCGAAAGGAAAAGAAAGAAAAAGCAAGAGTCGTTGGTTGCCGAAAGAAGAAGTATTAAAAGAAGAAGAAGAAGAAGAAGAAGAAGAAGAAGAAGAAGAAGAAGAAGAAGAAGAAGAATCTCGACCAGAAGAAGAAGAAGAAGTAGCAACGACCACTGAACTGTGTGAAACCAAGACTGAGAGGAGAGTGTGATGCAATTAAAAGGCAGGGGAGAGTTGTCCGAAACAAGAAGAATAGGAAGAGTCGCTGGCTGCCAGAAGAAGAAGAAGAAGAAGGAGGAGATTCCCGGCCAGAAGAAGAAGTAGTAGGAGCAGCTAGTGAACTGTGCAAGACCGAGACCGAGAGGAGAGTATGATGCGATTAGAAAAGATTAGAACATAACAAATTTTAGGGCAACCTACTGTCGGTTCGGTTCAGTTTGTATCGGGTTGTAAGTGTGAAACTTATAATTCAACTCAAACTGTTTAGGTTAAATATTTTGAAATCCAACCCAAATGTATTTAAAAATCTAATGCAAACCAAAAGGTTCGAATCGATTGATTTGGTCAGATTAATCAAGTTGATGAACACTTCTAATTAAAAAGATAAACATGGCAACAAATAACATAAAGGACAAATATGATGATTGTGCAAGCTGATTACTATAGTTTCACGCTCTATCCATCAATAAATTGGATTTTAAAGCCTTGTTTGCAAATTAGATAGCATTAAACTTAGATTTCAAATGAAGGGGTCAGATATACGCTATTAAATTTAGTTGATATTTGTAAAAATAAAGTTATACAAATTTGCAAACAACATACTTGTATTTATTAAATTTTTGTGTTATACCTCATTCTCTTTGAAAATAAGATGTTCGGTGATTAATACAATTTACTGTGGCACTTAATAAGATGTTTGGTGAAAGTATTGAAAAGAAGTTGTGGCATCACGGTGATCTCAAAGTGTATCTCATTCTGACGATTGTCTTGTATATGTCAGACTCCTTAATTCTCAGCTGATAATAACCCGACCTAAGATCAATCTTTGAGAAATGAGTGGTTCATCTCAATTGATCGAATAGGTCATCAATCCTCAGTAGATTATACTTATACTTTACTGTAGCTTGGTTCAGCTTCTTGTAGTCGACACATAATCTCATGAAACCATCTTTCTTCTTTACGAACAGTACAAGAGCTCCCCAAGGTGACTCAGTTGGCCTGATAAAGCCTTTCTCCTCGAGCTCGTCGAGTTGAGACTTCAACTCGATTAGTTCTACAAGTGCAATTTTGTAAGGAGGTATGACTATAGAGTTGGTTCCAGGGTGAAGTTCAATCTTGAACTCTAATTCTCTAGCAGGTGGTAGTCCGGGTAAGTTGTTCGAAAACACATCCTCGTACTCATTAACCACCACTAGGTCTTGGATTTTCTTTAATTCAATAGGTTCTTCTTCAGAGAGTTCTTTGAACTCATTCTTCTGCCTTAAGCAGTTCATTATGGCTAAGGTTGGACTTATTGGTAGTTGCTACATATCCCCATTGATTCTAAATTTGTGGTGCCTTCTTATCACTCTTATTTTCTTTTCTGAGCCTTTGGGTTCTCTGTTTCATTACTAGGCCTCTTGTTCTTACCTCTCAACCTTTGCTCCAGGTTGAGATCTTGTTCTAGTGTTAGAGCCTTTTCTACAACATCTTTGTAAGCCTTTAGGCCCTAGGTCGTAACCACTTTGTGAATTTCGATTTTGAGATTCTGTGCATATTTGTTGGTCCTCATCCGTTCTTCCTTGATCAGTTCTTGAGAGAATTTGGCCAACTTTATGAATTTTCTCTCATAATTAGTCACAGTGAGATCTCTCTGAAAGAGTCACACAAAGTCTTCTTGTAGCTTTCTAAGGGTAGCCTCTGGACATAATTTGTCGTAGAACATCTCCTTGAACTCTTCCTAGTTCATATTTTCAATGTTGGTGTTTGTTTCATCAAACGTTCGTGCTATCATGACTCTAGATTCGATTTCTAGGTTCTCAATTTGTTCAGTGGCCTAATGGTTTTTCTTCTAGGTTCTTTTCATGCACGGGCACAAGATTTGGTTCAAAGCAAATAAATAGTAAAACATGCATATCATACAATCATACAATTAAACTAGCACAACAAGGTTCTAAGCGTCCACCTAAGCTTTCATGCTCAAGTGTCTCATACCACTCTACTCCTTCCACTTAGGCTTTCATCCAGAATAGAGCCGCACACAAATAATTTTGCAAATTGCCCGATAACTAAGGTTTTCGAGCACACTATACTTCATCGTCCCATACTAGCGAACATAAAAAAACATGTTCTACCAGAGTTACCAATCATTCATTACATATGGTCCATCATTCTCCGAATTCAGGCTTTCTCCATTACCCTGAATTCCTATGCATCCCATACTACATAGAAACTGAAAGATATAGAAGCTTCCCGGTCTCATGTCTGGATCAAACAATTTTCTGTTTTTACATAAGTTTCAGTCTCTAGCCTATGTCCTAAAGATTTATGCTTTTGATCCATTGTGCTACCCATGGCTACACCGCGTTTCTACCTAAGTTCTTTCACCTGGACCTAAGGTTCCATCTGGTTGACTCACAACCTTATCTAGTAGAGATAACACCTTTGACATCTTTTTCGACTTCTATTCAATTATTTGCCCTAATTTTTCACCTTCTGATTTTCTTAATATAAAAAGTAAGGGTGTTCTTCAACTCAAACCACTCGTATAAGCTAGTGGGACAACCTCCAGATCGGGCGGCGAGACTGAAGTCTACTTAGCAATTGCACTTTATATGGCGGGACAACCTGCCTCCCTTTCAATGTTTAGCTTTACTCGGGACAAGACTTACCCACTATCAGCTCAACTTGTAATCTTTGTATTCAAATAAAACGTTTTAAAAACATATATTTCATTTTCAATAGCACTTTCTAAAACATTTTTCAATTTCAAAATAGAAGGTAGGACATTCAAGATTAAATTCAATTCAAAATGAAACCCTATTTGAGTTTCTAATTCTTGTAAAGTAACTAATGTTTGACTTTCTAATTCTAGCCCAACAAAAGACGTTTAAACTTGACTTTCTATTTCTATTTTTTGATCAATCCAGGTCGCACGATTTCGGTAAAATCGCCAAAATCGTGCAGTGCACATCTTGCCCACACGCGAGCGCGAATTCAGTGATTTCACCGAATTTGTGCGCGCTTTATATATATATATATTATACAATGTTATAAATAAATGTTACAATTTACACTTTTATATTATTATACATACAATTATTTATATAATACTATTGTAAATTTATATTTATATAATGTTATACTTATATTAGATAAATATAAGCATACAACATTTTTTATTAAATAAAAATATTAAATATTTATACTTACATTCTGCTATGTATAGATTTCTATATGCATACTCTTATAATATGATATTATTTTAACACCTTATTATTATTTTAACACCCACGTATTATTCTTACACATATTATATAATATTATTTTTTACAACCATAACAAATATTTTTACATACTTGTATTTAGCTAATTCACATATCCTTGTATATATGTATATATATATGTGTTTTTATTATTTATTCTCGAACATCAAGATTTTTCAATTAATTTAATTTATTTTATACTTTTGAGTATACACAGTTTATATCTAGAAATGTTATAAATTTCTTAAACGAAATATTTTATTTAAAATTCGTACAAAATTTGTAGGTATTACATAATCAGGTTGATGAACACTCATAATTAAAAAGATAAACACGGCAACAAGTAACACAAATGACATATATGAAGATTGTGCAAATTGGTTATTGTAGTTTCATGCTCTTTCTATGAATAAATTGGATTTTAAAGCCTTGTTCGCAAATTAGATACCATTAAACTTAGATTTCAAATGAAGGGGTCTGATATACACTGTTAAAATTAGTAATATTTGTAAGAAAAAAAAAAGTTATACAGATTTGCAAACTATATATACTTGTATTTACTGGATTTTTGTGTTAGACCTCATTCTCTTTGAAAATAAGATGTTGGTGATTAAGTAGATTGTCGTGACTATATAAAATATAGCTGCG
>JAJIYU010019978.1:0-10575 GCA_030144865.1 Tinospora cordifolia | reverse complement strand
GTATAGTAAAATGAAAAAATAGTGATTAAACGCACTCTAACAAGAAATTAATAGAAATTTCAGGGTTCACAAGTTAGGCAAGCAAAATTGTCACCACCAAACGCCAATTGTCAGTCATTAACCAAATGGGCCTAAGTTTACAGAGCGATTACTATAGTAGAAGCTCATGTTGTTCAATCAGAGAACCAAAACCGAACGTAACACTTATACATCAATTGACAATGAATTGCGTTATTCAATTTGCTTTCGAGAACATGCACAGGAATCCAAGATCCTGCACCCCAATTTCAAAGACAATTCACGTGTTGTATAACAGCCTTTTCAGGTGAAGGGCCCGTGGCTTGCGCCACTGTTTTTCAAGACATGTAAAAGGAAAAAAGAAAAAGACCACCTTTTATTGATTTTCCTTTAGGTGAGCCTCAGCATCTGAGATTACTTTCCGTGGCTTGTTCTTCTTTTGCTGGTATTTAGCATATGAATACCACACACCACCAGCAGTGTTGATGACCAATCCAGTCACATTCAGCGCATGAACTTGTACGCCGCCAAGCAATACAAAGCCAAGGGTCTGGTTGCAGGAAAGAAAGAACATGTTATCTATTAAAATGTGAATCAGAGAGCATATTAGCTGTTCACTCCGTTCAGATAAATGAAAGTAATGTACTCACCGTGGATCCTACCCCCTTGAGAACTCCAACAATGGTTGTCGTGAGTGCTGAGTTGACGATGGTGCACAAGAACATGGTGTAGTTGAGAACAATGCCCATAACAAATGAAAGAATAAGAATCACTAAAAATGAAAAAGAATTAGCCTGCCATGAAGGGATCACATCTGCGTGTTAGAAAATGGGAACACTTTTTTTTTTTAATTTCGTTTTGTTTATTCTATGGTTTATATAGCTTTAAAGGATACTCTAACAATGACATGTAGTGAAGTGAAGGTCCAAGCTACGTTTCTACTTAAGAGGAATCTAAAAAAGATGTGGGAACAATGTCATTGGAAGCATTAGGATAGTGCAAAAGAGATTGTACAAATTTCATGACAGAAAATAAATTCACGTCTGCTTCTTTTTTAAATGATCCCTTGAAATAATCAAAATGACAGCAGGGATGCAACACCTCTTGATCTAACTAATAGCAAAGATGGTTACGATGATCCATTTTCCAGCTAGCACATCAATCAATTCAATAAGATCTACAGTGACTCTAGGTTGAAGTTTTTTTAAGGCAAATTGAACATATTCTAATTATTAAACAGGACACATTTCAAGCGGCTGAAAGAAGGAACATAAAAAAAAAATAAAAATAAAAATAAAAAATAAAAATCAAACAAACAAAAAAAAAAGTAAATCATGAGTTAGTGTTAGAACATGAATAGCAGTAAACATTTGCATGGTTAACCACATGAACTCATATAATACCACGTATATATCTAAGCTCAACTCAACAAAGCCTTCTTCCAAATACATGGTTGGCCATATGAATATATTCCCTTCACTCATTAGCAACTACATCACAATTTGAAAGTGGCTAGATTTTTCTTAACAATCTTTTCTAATGTTATTTTAAATCTAAGTTTGCCTTTATCCTCATCATCATTAACAGTTAATGGGTTCATATTACCAATGGATCAAAATACAACTTGCACTGTTAACTCAAGAGGCACCTGCACAGTTCCATCATTTGTACATAATGGTTATGAGATGTAACCTCCAAGCTAGAAAATGACCCGGGAGTTAGTTCCAGTCGCACTCTAACTCATTAGTTGCCTCAACAATCCAACAATTTGTGCAAATTGTTAGAATACTTACAAACAATTTATTATAAATTATATATCAGAATATAAAATACTACTCGAATAAATAGAAACAAGTAAGAAAAGAACCACTTGATGACAAAAGCTTGCAAATTGCAATGTCCTAAGATAGAATTTCACCACTTCTAAGTGCTTGAAGATCAATTGGCTACTGTCTCCCAGGATTCGACTGTCAAAAACGATTTGGAAGCACTACAACTCGTTTTCTTACCAACAGGAATTCTTTGTTTTTTGATCTTGGAAAAAATTCGAAATTCAAGATAATCATTCTTAATAATATTCTTTTTTATTTCTATTTATAGAAACGAATGGTTGTAATTAAACGTTACAACTTTTCCAAAGACAGTTATCAACTGTCAAAAACTGTTTCCAACAGTTATATTTCGAATTTAAAAAATAAAATCAAAGATAAATTAAAGTTAAAGATAACTCATGGGCCTATACTATTGGGCCCATGATTCCTTTTTCTTCTATTCAAGTAAACAATCAACAAGTTCCCTTTTATTTTCAACAAGTTTTGTGTATTATTCCAATGTGGGACTAATCATTTTCTATTCAAACTTCAATTTTTACTAACACAAATGGCATGAGAAAACCTCCAAGTTAGAACATAGCTAGAATAGCAACATTTTTTCACTGAATAGATTATCAACATGTTCACAGATGTGCATATATAATTCATATATAACTCCTTCATGCAAAAGCTTTAAAATATATAATCCAATAAATTCAATACTAGGAGCATCAGAATAATTAAATTATAGCACGAAACCACACTAGGATGAAGCATTCTTATTTCAAAAGTTGGTTCATCTATCCATTATGGGTACCCATGAAAGCACAATACGATAATTGTTTCATTTACGCTGGAAGCTAGATCATTTCAGCCCATACAAGATTAAGGTCTTTATTATAAACAACATTTTACCAGTGTGTGAAAAACATACTACTTTGCAATTCACATTTTTCTATAATAAGTTAAATAATATTAGGATACTTTAAATATCCTTCCTGTCAATATGTCTAACACATAAGTTAATTAACCACTATTTCTACCTATCACATTATTTTCATAATGAAGTCAATATTTATCCTTTAAATCCTTCTTTCTACATTCCTCTAGTCTCTTTTGACTATCCATTTCAATGAGACTAAGCTTCTAAATCAAATATATATGAGGTCTTCAGGAACACAACTCTAATAAATTACCTCTAGTATTTATAGTTTTTAATGAAATATCCCAAGTGCCTTCTGAAGCACAATAAAGAGGAATTAAGTCTTTACAGGCACAATTTTAAAAACTTACCTTTGGTGCTTTTATTTTTTAATAAAATATCCTAATGCTTTCTGAAGCACAATAAGGAGATATGAAGAAACAGTTACAGAGAATAAAGAAAAGAGGATCTCAAGGAACATGAGTGACAAAATTAGTAAATACCCACAGAACCATGAGAAGAAAAGCTTGAATTAATGCACAAATAGTTGGACAATGTACAGGGGTAAAAATATGAGGAAAAAAGGGTTTTGCTGTATAAGAAAAACAAGAAAAGTCCAATTTCCCTACTTTTCTCCAGTTTGATCACATTTCTCTTTTCTAGTTATTCATTAAGACTTGGCCAAAAACAACGGGATAGCTAGGAAAAAAAAAAAAAACAGAAGTAAATATAGTAAGAAAACTGTGGCTATTCAAACTTGAATGAAGAGGAACAGATTGATATCATAGATCAAGTGCCCAAAGAATGATCAATGAAGTTCAGCAATTAGCAAAAACTTAAAGGGTCTGACCTTCTCAAGTAGCTGTATAAAAGAATTAGGAAATTCTCCTGTAGCGATGATCAGAAATAACAAGAAAGGGACAGATAGAATAGCATTATAGAACATTAGCTCAACTGATGAAAGCCCATCCTCCGCACCAGACTTCTCTACCAACAACAGGTACATTGTCTGCATGCATAAGAAAATGTATCAGTAAAAATAGAAGAAAATATATGACCAGGATAGTACAAGCAGAATATGAAGTAAAAAAAAGTATGGATCCCAGATCAACTTCTTCTAGAATACAAAGCTGAATAGATCTTACCTGAAAGAAAACAGAGGTAAGTGCCATGCCATATCCAAACGGATTAAAGGAAAAATCTCCAAGAGCTGCTATGATGACCCCAACAGCAGTAAGTAAAACTGACAGAGATACCTGAAAAAGAGAAATGCCAGCAATGATTTAGAAGATGTGAACTTTCAGATCCAAAAGTAATTGGATATGGGATGCTTGCTTCATTGAACAACTGATGTTTCTTGAACTTCTTCAAAGATTTAAACAAACCACGGGGCATTCCAGTTGCTATCCAAAATTCAGGTTCTTAACAGCTCACAAAATGCACATCCGATATTTGCAGATAACAACTAAAACAGTGCAAATCAGAACTAGAAGGTAAATTGCTCTTCATTTTACTATATTTTGCTTACTGAGATCAAATCAACTAAATCCATCTACTTTTAACATTGTGTAAAACATGACAAATTTGATTTCTTCAATCAGTTTCCTAATTATGTTCATATATGGTAATATGATGCCACCAACATAGTCCACGAAACTCTAGGCAATGGCATGGTGGCTAAGCATTAAGATACTTATAGCTCCAGAAATATTAATAACAACCTATATACAAATATATAATTACAAATAAATATTTCACAATATAAAACCCAAATCTTTTTATATCCTCTTCAATTTTATGTCCACAAAATTCAGAAATAGGGAAAACATATACTTGAGGAAAAAAAAAAGACAAGATGTCATTTGGCATCAGTAAATCAACAGTTCAATTTGTTACAACAACATTATGTTTGAGATGAAACAGAAGATATTGGCAGCAATACAAAGAAAATAAAAAGAGCAGAAAACAAAAAATTGAAAAATTTAAGAAAAGAACGTCATCTGCATGAAACGAGAGTTAGGACAATACTTGAGGTATACAATCAATAATCATCCAAGGAGCATTATGAAGAAAAGAATAAGAATTTTGTAAGGGCAGAATCATCAGTAATAAAAAAGAAAGCTAAACCTCTGCTTAATGCAGTAAATGGAAACCAATTATGAATATTTTTCTGCAATGCTGAGGAACATAATTAAAAATATGCACCATTCTAACCAAAGGACAAGAGGAGGAAAATCTTAGAAAAAAAAAATCTTAACTTTTGATTGGGCTCAAAATTGGAGTTCAAGAAATCAACCTTAATAGCATGTAAATGGTTTCCTCATAATGATAGAAAAGAAAAAAGAACTTTTTGCTTCATATAGATATTTACCACTTTACATGATTAATAATTCTAATCAATTCCTATAACTATTAACAAGGAGATTTGGATGCAAATTGCCTCACTGGTGGAGGCACTGCCTAGGTGCTGACACTTAAACAAAAGTCAGAAATGTGTGCACACACAAAAAACTGCAATTTTTTTTAAGAAGTGGATACTTAAAGGGGAAGAAAACATAAGTGTTGAACAAAAACAAATTGGCATTGATGCTATGTGGCAATGCAGCATCCATGTAGTAATTTCCATGCAGATCATCCATTTAATGTGTTATCAAATTTGACAAGAGTTTCATGGCTGCCACCTAAAGAGAGTGTCATGTTCCAGTTCCAACTAAACCAAGAAACTATTTCATTGTCATTGCTAAATGAAGAAAGAAACAACCCAAGAGGAGAATCAAGAAACAGAAATAGTAAAAAGTTAAGGTTTGAGATAAAGATTATGGTATGTATAGCTAAGTATAGAGAAATTAAGCTAATAAATTATATCTCAATTCTAAGAAATAGATATCATGGAAGTCCCAATAGACTATTGCATTAAAAAAACTCGAATACCATGAGAGCAATTTCCCTCATTGATACCCATAAGCGAGTAAATAATAGCAGCCATCGAACAAAAGAGTAATATATTTCCAAAATGTAAAAATCATCAGATCTTTAGAAGTTTTTGTCACAAATAGCAATCACAACTTAATAGTACAAATACCAAGACATGAAAGGAATTGATTATTTCAAAAAAATAAAAATAAAAGATATACTGGAAATAAAAGTAGAATCAAGGCATGCACACAATTTTCTCAAACCAAAGAGTTTCCACGCTAACTTCTATAAGAGAACGCTCTAAAACAACTTACGTTGCCACATCACGTACATGTAACAAATTAACGAACAAGTACTACCAACAATCAACAATGCAATGCCCTTCCCACACCAAGAAAATATTTAGACAGAGCACAAACCTGCTTTGAAGGCTTCCCCTTTCCAAAGAACAATCCAGTTACCAGGACAGCAAGCGGCGTGAGTCTCTTCAATGCAATGTACATGGGAATATTAACACCTTTCAAGCTTGCTAAAGCAAATGCAACATTTGCATTGTAGAAAAAAGATACAGGAAACAGTTTCTTTGCAGTGGCCATGTTTACTTCTTTTGCTTTTGTGCAACCCATACCACGTCCAACGTGTATCAGCAAGGCTGTAGCAATTTGCTAAGATATTTTCGAGAAACATAGTAAGATCAAATTAGCAAGCAAGAAAGACATAAGTTCCTTCACGGCAAAAATATTGTAACTTTTCAATATCATACCTGAACAGTAAGAAGAGTCATGGAATGAGCATATTTCATTAGAACCGCCTTGTTTATAAAAACCATGGCCATGGAAGCAACTCCATAGGAGAGAGCAGCAAACAAACTACAGTCCAAAACATCATCATATGATTTTAGACCAGATCATAAAGAGAAACAAGTTCATGGAAAATTAAATGGAAGTAACTTTTTATGCGCTTTCTTTCCATGTTTCTTCATGGATGACAAATACCAGCTAAATCGATTAAAGGAAAAGGTCTGAAACAGGATCAGCACAAATATATAGCAACAAAGCTAAGATTAAATTAACTGCACGCTCGGAACTACTCATCAGTAATTTTTTTTTCCAACTACTTATTAATGAACTTCAATCCTTATCTTTTTCTCATATAGCATTAATTACTACCTCTGCCCCAATACTTTTTCTTTTTCTTTTTTCTTTTTTTTGTTTGTTTTTTTTTTTTTTTTTTTTACAGGACACAGGTCCCAGTGAACAGAATCGCCATATTAAAAGTACTCCCATCAAATCTTCTTTTTCACATAACCTCCTTTTTTTTTTTTAACTATCTCTCAAACACTAACCGACAGCGCCTCAGGTCCATCTCCGTCACTTGCTACTTTTTTCTCTATCTAACATGTATCATTCAGCTTTCTCCACTCCATCTTTTTGCTTCTCACGGGAACTCAATTTTCACAAGATCAAAAAGAACTACGGAATTCAGAAATAAATTTACCTCAATAAGGGCGAAGCATCAGCAACCGTACCACCGCCGCCGTCCATCGCAATCAAACAGGTAAAAACTAAGTCCAATCACTCCTCCGTGCAAATCACACTCGTTAAAGAAAGTGGATCTCAAACTACATCATCGACTGACCCAATCGCTACTGCAAATCGCGTAAATCGAACGAAAGTCCACACAGCAAGATCTGCAAATCGAGCCGATGAAACTTAGCCAGCGCCATTTCCAATCAATGAACAACAAATTAATTAGCTGCCAGATCCATTACCTGAAGATTAGGATTCAATTACATGTTTCGATCAACTGCGAAAAGGGACGAATTATTTATAGATCGGTGAGATTTCTTGGATGGAACGAAAAGCGATAGAAGAGACGAGTTACACGTTTCTTTTGTTGCTGAAACGCTAGAAAGAGGTCTGGTTCTCGTGGGAGCTTCGGTTTCGGAAGTGGTAATGAGGAGTAGTGGGAGGTGGAAGATATGGGTGGGAACTGGTGAGTAAGTCCAAGCGAGACTTGCATGCAAGTGAGAAAGGAGAGGAAAAGAGGCACCGCAATCAGGAAGGCCATTTGTCGCCAGGGTCCGAAGCAAGGGTCGCAAACGATGGAGCCCTCTCCTGTTTTTTACGCGCCATCATTATTTATTTATTTATTAATTTTTTGTCAATACTATGAAACTTCGGTGAGCCATCTTATATTAATTAATTCAACAGCTATTTTAATGATTAATTTCTACCATCTTTCCTAATTTTCTTTCTTATAAAAGTACACACACTCACACCAAAATATATATATATATATATATATATATATATATATATATAATCCCAACATTTACAAGGGTATGTACCTCTCGGTTTTTTTTTTTTTTTTAATTTAGACCATTTCACCCTACCTGATGACTAAAATAATAAATTCAAGTACTCATCTCAAACTAAACCCCAAGAAGTAGATCAAATCAACACTGATATGTACAATGGTCAATCCTTTAATTCACCTAAAAATGAATAGACATCTAAGAACTAAGCTTTAACAATGCAAGAATTAACAAGGATGCGTTTGGTTGGTATTTTCTCATGTTTGTTTGATAAAAATGATGAGAAAAAATTTTAAAATTTTTCTTAATTCAATAACTTTTCTCATCAAGATTTTCTGGGGTTAAAGGGTGAAAAAATAAAATTTTTTTATGAGAAAAATTTTTATACATCAATTTAAAAAATAATTATTTATAATTATTTTTTAATAAATTTTCTCATGTTCAACCAAACAATCATGAAAAAACTTTTTCAAAAAAATTTTCTTAATAAGATTTTCTTAATATTTTTTCAAAGAAAATTTTCTTAACAACCAAACATATCCTAATTATTATGCAATTTTATCTTGTAGAAACCATATATTTCGAGATATCAACTATTGTTATACGAAGACTAACAAGGTTTGAAGACAACGAATGACAAATCAACGTAACCCTATAAAGATTATATAGAAAACATGGGTTTTGAGAGTCAAATCTCTACTTTGTGAGTGTGTTAACAAGGGATTTAAAGGAAAATGTTTTATTATTATTTTTCTAGCGAGACAGAAAGAAAGGGAACCTTTTGATTTACGAAAGAAAACAAAGAATAGAAACAACTACTTTGGACACAACTATACACGAGGACTTTGAAGAGTTGAGATTTGAGAGATTTTCTTGTTTGAGAGTTGAGAGCTTGAGAGGAAATAGCAGCAACTTGAAGCTTTAAGGTTGAAAAAATGGAGAGGCAAGAGAATGGTGCGGCTGGTTGTGAGAAAAAAAAAAATGCATTCTTTACTCTTTAGCTTAGAATTTTTACATGGAGGTTGGGAGCTTGCATTCTTTACTCTCTAGTTTTTTGTTTTTTTTTTTTTTTTTTTGCTTGGGTTAGATAATTTCGTTCAAGTATGACCAAAGCCCAAGCTCAACTCGTTTTTACCATATTTCTTTGTGAGATTGTCACTTTTTAAAAAATATTATCAATTTTTTTTTTCATTTTTAAAACTTTTTTATTACATTAATTTCTTAAAAAAATTTATACTTTCACCAATTTCATTATGTACACGAACTCACAAAGAATAAGATTTATGCATAAGAAGAAGACGACGACGAAAAACAACAATGTTGTAAAAGAAGAAAAGTTTATGTTTAGAGATTTTTTAGGATTTAAATGAGATTATATAAGGTTTTCTCTTGTATAGTCGGCAACAAGTTTGATTGAAGATAATTGATCAGTTGAACCTCACTTTTGAAATTGGGAGTGATGTTTCTGTTATATATATTTGATTTATTTATAAATTATAAAGTTAATTATCTAATATTAAAGCGTAAAATGGTAAAGTAAATGAAGTTATGGAGTTGGTTGATGGAACCAACTCCAATAACTGAATTTTCTATTATAAATATACAAGAGCAGGTCTCAATCTTTCACGGTAAAATTTTCAAAAGGAAATTCTGTGCTTACTAATTTTTGCTCTTCATCAAGCTTTGCACAAAAGAAGTAAAAAGATTGAAGATTTGTTAATTCTTTCTTCACTATTGGCATCTACATGACAGGAGGTATGCTTATTTATTTATTTTTTATTGTGATTCATGGAGATTCTGTGTAAAAATTTTCTATTAATTGGTATAAGAGCAATCCATGAATCTTTTAATTTAATATTTAGCGATGAAGTTTTTAATTATTATTTGTCAATGACATGTTGTGCGATTAAAAAAAAAACTTTAAATTGAAATTAGTTGCATAGTTGCAAATATTATAAAATTGCCATTGAAAACTCTACAATTGATGGTTGATGAATATGATTAAAACCATCAATTACAGTTGAAGAATAACTATCGCTTTTCTCTAAATTTTATTGTAATAATAATGTTAATTATTTTATTGATTTTGGATTTTGCTCGATAGTTTTGCGATAGTAATAATTGGTTATGTTTTCCTCAAAAAAAAAAATTCAGTTTTCTTTTATAGTTACCGTTTTAATTTTATTTGGTATTATGGTGCATGGTGAGTGTGGATCAAAATCCTTTAAGGATTATGATGAAAACTGAACAGTAATTGTTGGTTGAAAAAGAGTTTTATATTGGATATACAACCAGTTTTTCCTCTAAATTCGATTTTCTTTTTATAGATATTAGTTTCATTTTTATTTGTATAAAATAAAATAAAATAAAAGGTGTACGGTGGCATAATCCTGTAACTGATTATAATATCAATTATGTGGTTATCAATTTGAAACAGTTGACAAATTGTTTGTTATCAGTTACCGATTAAAAGAAACTAACATTTAATATTTTGATAACAATATTAGAATATTCTGTTTGTTATCAGAATATTAAATTGTTCTCAGAATATTAGTTTAACAATTTATCAATTTATCGATTTGATAAATTGT
>JAJIYU010019977.1:0-10587 GCA_030144865.1 Tinospora cordifolia | reverse complement strand
CTTTCCACACCAATTGTCAGTTCAGAACCTTACTTTTTCTCCTTTTCCAATTTTTCATACAACGTAAGGTCTGAATTTGTCATAAATTCTGAATATGTCTTTCCATGGAGACCGATGGCTATATTTTCTGTTTAAGCCTGCTTCTCTCCCAAACTCTTTGGTCCCATGAATGCTGCGCTCTATTCTAGCCCACAATGCCTCTAGGTTCTCCATCATCCTCCACAGCCACTTTCCCCTCAAAGCACTGTTTCACTTGATCACACCCCCAACTCCTAAGCCTCCTTTACTTATTTCTTAATTGACTTGCCTCTACCACAACATACTCTGGCCTTTCTCCAAATCTTCATGATTCCACAAAAATTTCCTCATCAATTTCTCAATATTAGCAGCCACTGTTCTTGGCATCCAAAAGATCGATATGAAGTAAGTTGGCAAAGGTTCCAACACAGTTCTCAAAAGAAGCAATCTACCTCCCCTAGATAAGTAACTTCTCTTCTAACCTGCTATTCACCATTTGATGATATGCAACATTGGATCCCAAAATCCAATTTTGTAAGGGTTGCCTCCTAGGGGAAGACCTAGATAATTAATAGGCCACATGCCCAGAGAGACCCTTAAAGATGCAGCTGTGACTTCTACCTTTGCAGCATCTATGTTTTTTTTTTTTTTTTTTTTTTTTTTTTTTTTTTTTTTTTTTTTTTTTTTTTTTTTTTTTTTTGAAATAGAAACAGAAATATTATATTAAGAGAAAATAGGGGTTTGTTGGACAAGATGTCCATCTACAATAGCGGGTGAGAATCCCTTACAAAAAGCTTTGCAAAATTAAGGGCCAACCCCTCATCCAAACTCCTAGAGAGTACCTGCCCTCCCATTTAGAATTACTCACCCAACAAGCAAAAAGGTACACTGCTTTACATGTTATACTAGTGCAATCTACTCTATTATCTATGAAGATACATCTATTTCTAGCTTCCCAAACAGCCGACCATATGGCAGATCTAATAATATTCTAAAACCGAGAGAGCTTTAGGGGAATAGATCGTTAAGACCTAACAATTGGCTTTTTGCACCATTTATTCGCCTTCTGGTTAAGAAGCTAATAGCTCGAAGCACATTTTGTACTATTTCGATTTCTTGCGTTTTATCTTGCATGAAAATAATACAGTCATTAGCAAATAGGAGGTGAGTAAGCTCGAGGTGCTCCTTGCCTATGTATAGGCCTTCCAATTTGCCTGCTTGTACGATTTTTTGTATCACTCGTGTAAGAGTATCAACAACCATGGTAAATAAGAAGGGGGATAGAGGGTCCCCTTGTCGCAGTCCTCTATACTCATTGAATTTGCCCCTCGGTCTTTCATTTATAAATATAGAATAATTAACCATCCGTAAACTCCACCTAATTGAATCATAAGCTTTCGCGAGGTCTACTTTCAACAAGAAGCCTTGTTTCCCTGTAACCCGGTACTCTTCAACTGCTTCATTTGTAATCATAGTTGCATCAGTTATTTGTCTATCCTTGACAAACGCTAGCTGGTACTCACTCACTGTTTTATGAATAACACTGCGAAGTTGATTTGCCAATGTTTTAGCAATAATTGTGTAGGCTGGTAGTTAAACTGATGGGCCTAAAGTCTTCCACCTTCATAGAGTTAGATTTCTCTGGGATTAAACATATGTAGGTCTCATTGACCTTTCTATTAATAATCCCATCCCTGTGGAATTCCTCATACAAGCTAGGATGTCCTTGATAGTATCTCAGTTCTGCTGAAAAAATGTCAAGGTAAAACCATCCGGTCCTGGGGCCTTCCCTCCATCACAATTGAAAACAGCCTCTATGATCTCATCTTCCTCAAAATTTCTTTCAAGCCGCCAACTGTCCTCTTCCTTCACTTACTGCCAGTTTAGTCCTTCCACCTTCCATTTATCTTATCTCGGTTCCTCTAATAATTTAGAGAAATGCTTCACAATCAGATGCTGAATTTCCTGTTTAGATTCAACTAGGTTTCCTGCCGTGTCTTCCAACTTTGATATAATGGCACAAGATTGGCGCAGGGACAAAATTCAATGGAAAAATTTTGAGTTAACGTCCCCCTCTCTAGCCCATTTTTTCTTAGCCCTTTGCCGACATTGTCTCTAATTTCTGCATTCAATAATCTATAATCCTTCCCCCTGTTGTCTTCTGTCTTCCAGAAGATCAAGGCTTTCTTCCATCTCCAAACGTCGGTCTACTTCTGTGAGACGTCTCTGAAGATCAATTTTCTTTGCCCTATCCACCGCAACTTGCCCCATTGCCCACTCATTAAGCTTATTCTTCAAATTTTGGAGTTTCGACATGAATTTATACCCCTCCCAACCTTGGCTTGTGTCATTTTCCCATTCCTTTTGCACATTTGGAAGGCCGTCTGCTGGTATAACCATTCGTTGTTGAAACAAAACGGGGCAGGGCCCCACTAGATCTGCTCAGTATCCAACATGATTGGCCAATGATCCGAAGTTAGCCATTGTAAGCCCCAGATTCTCTGTTGATTAAATTTCTTGCTCCATGCTTCATTACACAAGAATCTGTCAAGCTTTGACATGGCTGCATTAGCTCAGCCATTGCTCCAAGTATAATTTATATTCTTCAATTTAGGTTCGAATAGTTGCATATCATTGATCCAGTCTTCAAACATCCTCGTAGACCCTCTGATGTGTTAACTATCTTTTTTCTCTCTAATAGACCTAACCATGTTAAAATCTCCTCCCATGCACCAAGGTCCCTGGATGCTAGGCGAGATGGCAGCAAGCTCAATCAGGCAGTCCTGCTTTCCTCTTTTATCACACGGGCTATAAACAACAGTGAACCACCATTCCACCTCATCCCCTCCTTTAATTTTAATAGACAGCGAGTGTGTCCCTTCCCGTCGTTTCAACACCGTCACATTCCGTATATCCCACATGAGCAGGATGCCTCCAGCCGTACCTTCTGCAGACTGCATAGCCCAATCGACAAAGCATCTTTTCCAGAGGCACGCAATCAAATTTGGTTCAATAATTTCTCTCTTGGTTTTCTGTAAAGAGATCAAATCTACTTTGGCTGCTGACACTGTCTTCCTTATTAGACGTTTCTTGTTCTCATGGCCACACCCACGAATATTCCAACTGATAATCTTCATAGACACTAATAAACCCCAATCAGATAGCTGGTCCTTATTGGACAGCCACCAATTGAGCGTTGATTGAAAGTAGAAAGTCTCGGACTCTTTCATATTTGATTTGCTGTATATTTATTCCTTGAACACCATCATCATATCTGGTCATCATCTGTTGTTCTCTTGTTGATGTACCTCCTGTGTGGCCTGGCATCGTCGTCTTCTCATAAGGCGGACAGCTAATATTATCTATATGCCTCAAAGAGTTGTTATCTTGAGGTTCCTCTAGTTCGCTAGAGTAGATAGAAAGGGTAAGAGCAAGGTTAGGATTGCGTACCTGGAATTGATTTTTATCCTCCTTCTGGTATTCAATCCTGCTTCCCGGTCCTGTATTTGTTCCTATGTACGCAACGTCTGTGATCGATGTCTCAAGGACCTTCTCCAACCCATCCATATTATAAACTTCGTTATAATATGAGTTAGAGCCCTACTCAGATCCATTGTTCCCTACTTGGCCTGCCTATTGGGCCATAGCTCTCTTCTTTGTGCTTTTCCCCTCCTTATTTGCTCTACTATAGACCTGTTAAATGGGCCTTACTTGAACTTTAGGCCCACAAAACTGAGTAGTTTCTGTCGGGTTTGGATTCTGTGGTCCACTCGTTTTAACTCGTTCAAGAGCCCAGGCCCAAACTTCATTAGCCACTTTTGTAGCCCAACCGATTGTTTTGGTTCTTCTTCCTGGGTGATATGATCACCTTTGTAGTTTGCCGACTGACTTATTTTCGTTGTCTTGCGTCCATTGGTGCAATGACTGGTTTCTTCAATTACTCCGCCTGACATCTGTTCTATTCCTAGCCATTTGACGTCATCATCATCCTTGAGATTTGCACCCTCATCGTCGCTATTGGAGATCTCAATCTTTGATTATCGCTGCTCGGCGTATTGCCATTTTTCATCTGCATGATGCCCTTCAGGTGTTTGCCGGTGAACTGGTCTAGAATTTGTTGGCCTAAGCTCCTTGATCTCCACTCCCTAGTTTCGTTCAATCTCTACCAGCCGAACCTCTTGGATACCTTCGTCGTCATAAATTTCAAACTCCTTTAGAAGGAACCTCGAGTCGTGTCCTCTGATTTTCAGAAATTCCATCTCCATTGATTTCGACAAGCTTGTGATGTTTGCAATATCCAACAGCCCCCCACACATTTCCCCAACTTATCAAATGTGTAGACGTTCTACTGCTCAGGTCAAATACCTTCGACCCCCACCCAACTATTCTGGAAGCAATCTGAGCTCCATCTTTTGTCATTTCATCACGCCATTCCTCAAAGTAAAACCCCCCTAGCCGTGTATGGGATTTTTTTGTTCACAGTTTGCGAATCTCCATCTTGTCATGGAAGTATAGCAATCCCCTTGCTATATCCAACCTTTTGATATGTATTTCCGGCTGCAGAAGCCTCTGGACCAACTTTGCAATGGTCTTCCATGAAGTCTCATCGAAAGTACTTATGATCAGAAAATCATTCCCATCTCGGTTAGCTCTGTTGATATTTTCCTCCTCCCGTCGTCTCACCTCTAGTGCAGTGTTCCTCTTTAGACGACCCTTCCCTACTGTGTCCTTTGTCCATGCTCCTCTGTGCCCACTCTCCTCATCCCTTGCTACCATCTTTGTCGTTGGGCCAGGTTTCTTCGTTTGGTCCCCTAAGGCCTCCATCCTTAGGCGAGCATCTTCTTCTTGAATAACTGCATCGAATGCCTTCCATAGATTACGCCACGCCTCCGTCATACATTCCTCTGGGAGTATTATGCTTTCAGACTGGCCATTCACCAACTTAGAAAGCTTGATGAATCTTCCTTGGTCATTGACAAGCACCTCCATTAGTAAGATGTACCTTGAGTCTTTGAACACACCTTATATCTTCCTTAGCGTTTTCTCTTTGAGTGCCTGTTCCACTTTTTTTTTTTGACCCACCAAAGCGCCTCTCTGGTGAAGGCAAGTTGGAAATGTTGGTGTCTTGTAACTTCCTGCATTATAACTTCGCGAGAATCTTTGGTATAACATATTGAGAAATATCTAAACTGTGTTGGAAATTAGATGTATGACCATTCGCCATTTGATGTCATTAACACCCTTCTTCTCGTATCATGACCCGCTCGTGACTTTTTTGAATATTCTTTCCTTTTATTGTACCTGTTAACTTTCTTGTCAGGTTTAGTTGGGCGTGGTCATTGAGTGTGTCGAGGTTTGCGACATGTGACCACTGTCCACCCTTCCTGCCCATCTTCTTCTTCCACCGTCTGTTGCAAAATAGTCTTCCATGACGTCGTCTTGGTGTGGAGATTCACTGACTCCCTTGTCTTTGATCATTCACCGTAGTCCCAACGTTTGCTCCTCTTCCATTGCCTCCCTTTCTATGTCTCCTTGCCGATGTGACCCACAGTGTTCCGTTGTGAATTTCATTCTCTATTCTCGCCTCTATACAGCTTTGATTCTTTGTCCAGTCGTCTCATTCATGGTATGCTTCTCTCCCACTGTTGATCCGCTATTCGTCGTACTCCAATCTCTGATCGCCCTTGGTTCGTCATTTGCATTGGTACAAGTTGTCCTTCGTTTGCCTCGTTCGTTTGTTCGTTCGCATTCGTCCCATGGCGTAGCACTGATAAATCGTCGTTCTAATTTTTATTAATTTAGAATTTAGAATAATTTTTTCAAGTCCTCTAAAAAAGAATAATTTCTAATATTCCCCTATAGTTCCTAGGTCATTTCTAGGCGCTTGGGCAGGGGAGAGGGTCGGGGTCTTTGCCTGAGGCGACCCCTTAACAACAGTGCTACTATTCATTATGGCATGCAGCTGGGAGCCCTGAATAGGTTTAAAAGACATCCATACTAAGCCCCATGAAAATGAAGTCACAACATCAAAGTTCAGTTCTACTTGGAGATGGCACAACATTTTAATTTTGGAAAACAAATGGTTAGTGGATTCGACATCGGCTGCATATTCCCACATCTTTGTAGACTTTCAACTCTTCATTATAGTCACATTTTGTCCTCCTTTTAACCATGACTTGTGGATTTCCCAAGAATCTTTCTTTCGAAGAACTAGATGAAAAATCATCTCTCTCCTTACAGGCCTAGATACAGTTTCCTTCTCAAACAATCCAGACTGGCTCTATTGGACACTATCCCAAACTGGCTTGCTCTCATGTAAGCCCTTTTTTCAACACTGAATTGATTCCCATTTTCCCCTTGCCCAGATCTTTTGGCATGTTCAGGTTCCATCTAAATTAAGGTCATTAGTTGTTTGTTGGCTCATAGGAAAATCAATACTTATGATACGTTGCAGAAGCAATTCTCTAATCTCTGTTTGTCTCCCTATTGTTGTCTACTACATATGAGGGAAGGGGTGCGTATCGTCCATTTATTTTGCTCTTGTAGTTTTTCCACAAAAATATGGGATTGGTGAGGCTCTATTTCTGGAGGAAGAATTAGAACTCCTCGATCGATGGAGGAAGGTATTTTGCTTCCTAATGTTCGTAGTCCCTCATTGAGGGAAAGAGAAGGAGGACGCATTGCTATATTTTCTACTAAAAGTTGTTTGTGGCTAGAATATGTGAGAGTTATTTGGAATGTGGCTTTGGAACGCTCCCATATGTGGCAGTAAGTTTGGATTCTACCCAGTTCTTGGGTTTGTGTTGCACCTCTTGGTAATGGGGTGCGTGATTGGGTGCTGCTGTATTTGTATGTAGTCATTCTTGGATATGGGTTGAGAGCTTGACTTTTGTTTTTGTTTTGATTGTATAGGCACTCATACCATGTATGTTTTGAAAAATTTTACGATATATATATATATATATGTATGTATGTATGTATGTATATGCTCAGATGGTTTTGTTTCAGGGAAAAAAAAGATCCAAATAACTCATAAAAGTCCTAAGATATAGCTGCTACCTACTGAACTTGTGACTTAAACAGTGGTAAATTTGTAATATTATTGATGTCTTGACAAACTTATGTGCATTCCTTGTGCTTAGATTTCCTTAATTTCCTGGACTAGTTTTTTGTTGACTTTATCATGGTTTTACAAGATTATGAGTTTATTTTATGCTATAAAAACCTTTGAAATAGAAGATGACTTTTACTGGATGAAGTTGCTATGTATCTTCTATTGATTTGCAACACTTACTTATCATATTGGTCTGTCTTAACAGAGTTCGCATGCACTATGGACATCCTGATGTATTTGACAGGGTATTTCATATATCTCGGGGTGGAATTAGTAAAGCTTCTCGTGTTATCAACATTAGTGAAGATATTTTTGCAGGTGTGTGTGCTGTTGAATGATGGCTGATTTTTCATCTCCTTCTAGTATTTTATTCTTATGTGTAGTATAATAGTACTTGCCATTATGGAGTATCTTAATGCCGTGTTTGGATTTCATTTTGTGGAAAAATGTTGCATATCTTATGGCAGTCACATTGGTTGCTTGTTTGATATTTGGAGAATGTTTTATCTTCATACTTGAGAAACTGTAACATGTATTACTGAGAAGCCAAAACTGTGCTTTTCTAGAAATTTTACCACAGGAAATTTGCATATCAGAAGAACTTTTATTAGGAACGCAACACAAATAAAGTTTTTTTCCCCAAACTTAATGCTAGCAGGCAACCTAAAACCGTTTGAGACCTACAGGCAACAACACAAGAAGAAATCATGAGATGAGATGTGATGTTTCCCAAATTGAAGTCTTAAGACTTGAAATCTTCTGTGAAGTTCTCATTGTTCTTTTCAAATGATAATCATGGAGGAATAGTCCCAATAATACTTGAGTAGGAGGGGCTTCAACTTAGGTGTTGATTTTTACTGATCTAGAGAAAATCTGTGGTTGAATATAATCTTCAAAGCCTATACGTGGTGAGCTTCATAGGGGGAAAAAAAGTGAGACAAAAGGGCATAGATTTAATTAAGAATATTTATAATCTCTTGTTCAAATGTATAGATAAACAATATGTATGATGGAATGATAACCTTAGTAAAATATAGTAAGAGAAACTAGAGAGTTGCTATTTGTGGTAGCAATATTTAAGCACAAGTAAGATAGGACCATTTATGACAGATTGGAGGGTCATGTTTTTTTTTGGACATTTAGGCACTATCTAGTCCATTGTCTAGGCCATTTTCATCTAAATCACCTAGGCCATACTCATGGCAGTTAAAGGGGCCTACAGAAGCCTTTAAAGTTTTAAAGGCTATAATACTTGCTAATAAACATTCATAATTTTTTTTCCTACTTATTTACGTGTAACTATTGCTTAAACTTTGGGGTAACTTTTACTTGTTGACATGCTATTTTTCCATTCACGAGTATTTGTTTTGCCTATTTTCTAATTATGACATTTCTATTTTATTTATTTATTTATTTTTGAAAGAAACACAAGATTATATACATGTGTCCGTGTGTATGTATATGTATGTAATGTATGTATGTGTGTATGTATGTATATATTTATGTATGTATGAAATGATCACTAGCATTAGATATCCTATAAAAATTCCAAAATGTTGTGCTAGTTCCATTCCTAGTGTAACGGTCATGTCTAGACATGCACCGTAACCAAACTACAAGTTCCTTAAAGTCGTCGCAATCGGAGTTTGTTTGACCCATGAAAAGAGTTAATATGATTGACCTCATATTTTAATGTTTCCTTTTGGAAACAGAGAAAAAGCTTAAAGTTCCATTTTGGGAAAGGACATGGTCCAACCTTGATGGCATATTATAGGTCATCTTTAGGACTTCTCCTTGGTGTAACCCTAGGGGCCGACTATCTTCATTCTAGAGGGGATGCAGATAGTTACCATGACTTTGGGTAAGTTATGGGACACCACCAAGGGCAGGCAGTGCAAGGCCCATTGGGACTCAAGGTTGGGAATACGACGCTAGTATGCCACCTGATGTTCGTGTTGGCCGTATTGAGCTATCTCGAGGGAGCCATCGATAACAGCAGTACATTGTTAGGGGCAACATTGTATACCAGTATGCCTAAGCTAGCTCATAGTCCCAAACGAGCTGGTTATCTCGGATTCTGATACAATGTTGAGTTTAAGATTTTCGTTGAGCTATTTGAGATGATTTTGTATGAATGACTTACCAAGAATAAGAGTATTCAAGGTGCGGCATGGGAAAATTTAGGGAACGAATGATAAGCCTATGACACGGGCACCAAATATATCCAATAGAGAATTTAAAAGTTGAGATTTAGGTTGCAAACATGACAGATCTCTCCCAAATCCTAACCATACTCCTACTAAAATTTTTGGGAAGGCTTATGATTCAGCTTGGCCCCTCATATTTGTAGAGGGGCATCCTGTGACCCAACCTATTCTTGGGCCTAATGACCTTTAAGTGGCTAAATCAGTACAATTATGCCAAAATTTAACACCTTTTGCTAAGACGTTAATTGTATTGATGTGAGCGTCCACGTCATTGCCCTGCAATATTTTTAAAAGAAAATTTTTTTTGTATTTTTTATTTGCTTATAAGTATTTGTAAGTTGTAATTTTGTCCGTCAACTTAGTTTTTATCTTCCCTACGATTTATAGAAGCTGATATGGGAGATTCCTTTGAAATAGTCTATTGGAAAAGATGTGATCTGGGTTGTTGATGTATAAATCACCATCCAACAAGTTCTTTCATCTGGTAGTTCTCTCGTAAATTATAGGTTTCTTAAGTTTCACTCTACAAGCAAGTCAACTTCTTGTCTACATTAAGACTCATTTGTCCATTACCACTCACCTGAATTAGATGTAGTGATTGTTTGACCCTTTATTGATGGTAGATTCCTTCATTTAAAAAAAAAAAAAAAAAAAAAAAAACGATGTTTTATTAAAGGAAGAAAATAACAAAGCAAAACAAAGCCACGAAAGGCATACAACAGAAACCCCCCAAACTATAAAACATTGCCCCACCCTCTAAGCCAATGAGACATTGAATAACCCAAAGAGAGGACTGTGACTAATCCAAAACAAGGCTAAGGAATGAGATTCCTCCCAAATGGCGTGAGGGGGAAGGAACTTATCTGAGAATGGTCTAGCGCTCCGCTCCTTCTACAAACACCATACCACAACCAAATTACCACCACCCAGTGGCCTCTCCACTTCCTAACTGCTTCCTACCAGAACGGGCTTACGCAAAATTGATTATCTTGCCCAGCTTCATTCGAGAAAATGGGAAAGTGACTACTCCATTTTTTCCAAACAATAGAGGCAAAGTGACAGCGGCCAAACAAATGAGCTACGGACTCCTCACTGTACTTGCACAGAAAGCAACATGAAGGGGACAAGAAAAACTTAGAAAACTGCTTTTGAACCATATCCCTCGTATTCACCTTCTCCTTAAACACTACCCAAGCGAGAAACTTCACTTTCAACGGAACAGGGGCCTTCGAAATTTCCTTAAGAATA
>JAJIYU010019976.1:0-10602 GCA_030144865.1 Tinospora cordifolia | reverse complement strand
ACAAGAAATGTCATTCCATCCCAGAATAGGAGTATTTTAATGAATAACATCAAGGAATTAAGAACTTATTTTGGTCAAATATACAACCCTAACAAAATATTGTTTGAAACACTTAATGCTTGTAAATGATTGAAATTAGATGTACTTTTGATTTGAATTAGTAATTGAGTTGTTTAATGAATGATTCACTGGGTTATATGTTCACCCATTAATTCTACTCTTAAGGAAATTGAATTATATGAAGACTATGAATTTTTGAAAGTTTACTTTTAAAAAGTTCATATTGTAAGGGCATATGTCCCAAATTTTGAATAAAGACTTCTACTGAATTTTACTTTTAAATTTTAGAGTTATGTACTCTTTCTTTTGATTATATGAATTCAATAATGTATTTCTTTATTTTGAATAAGTAAAGAGTTTGGAGTTTTTCTTTATTCACTTGTATTATCTTGTTGAATATTAAACTTAATGGAAGTGTACTTATGAGTATTTTAATATGTGTTAGAATAAAGGAATTGAAATTCAAGTTGTGTATTTGTAAATGTAACATAGGACCTAACCCGCCCTGTGGTTGAGCTTAAACCTGTCTCTTGGGGGTTGGAGTGTTACACTTGATTTTGCTTATAGGTTATCTTTCATTGGATTTATTTTCTGTGTTAGTTTTCATTTTGTTGGGAGATGGCTATAAGGTCTAAACTTTGATGAACATTGATGTAGAATTTTCAGACTATTACTTGAATACATTATGTCTAGTTTTCAGTTTGATTCTTGGGTTTTGATGAGGTTTATCATGTTTTATGTCCTACTGATATCTCTTGCTGTGTCCATGAGACTAATAGATTATTCACATATGATTATGATGTTGATGAGATGTGGTCGATGATAGAATCAGTAATGTTGTCATTCTCGATACTTAACACAGTGTCTCAATAACATATTTAATGACTTATGGGAGCACTTCTTCGTATGCGAACTTGATGTGATAGAACGAAAGGACTGAGAATTGGGGTGTTACAATTTTTATGATGTGAACTGAGGGTTCGAATTTAACCTTACCTCATTAATAATAGGTTTGAAGGTCCAGATTTGACCTCATCTCCCAAAATATAGAACACTGAGGTGTGTTTCCTTTCGGCCTTAATGTCAACTATAAATAAACAATTATTTGAATCAATTAATATTTTAAAGTGTTTTTCGTGTACGTGTTATTTATTTTAAAGTACTGAATTAAATATTCAGAATGATCCACAGGGCTCTGGAGCTTAGCCTTCCTTTTTACCTTTTAAGAAAATTCAGAATGGAAGCTGCATAGTCAAGTTAAATCTTAGTATTTATAAAATGTTTAAATTGGTCATGTTAGCCCTAATGTTTTCATTAGGCTTTAAAGTTTAAATTCAATGCAATAAAATGAGGGATGTGTACCTCATGACATGATTTTTTTTATTAATGAATGATATGGATTTATTTTATTAAATGATTGACAAATATGTGTTATGAATTAATGTTACTCATTAGGTCTCAAGGAGTTGGGAAAGTGAAAGAGAAAAAGAGAAAAGAAATAACGTGACACTGCGCACCTCTCGAATAGCCTGCCTATGTAACATTTTGAAAATTCATATGAAATTTGAAAATTTATTTAGAGAATTATACGGAATTGACGAATGAAAAAATTGGTAAGTCCTAGTTTAGCAGAATAAGGAATAAAATCAATTTAATGGATTTTTAGAATAAAATATATGAATATAATGTATAACATGGGATATCATAGTCGAAAATACAAGGATATGTGTAACTTTTGATGAAAACAAGATTAGAAAGTCAATTTGGATTAAGATTTGGTTAACATTTGAAAATAGAACATAAAATTCGACTAAAAATCATATAAAAATAACTTAAAACACATCCAATGGCTGCAAACCATAATCTAAATCCGATCTCAAGATCCGACGGCCACAAGATGATCCGCACCAATGCCCGAGCGCACAGGATAATGAAGATCGGACGGACGAAGATGATCGAGGGCGATTGGACGGCCACGATCAAAGTCGCGAAACCATGATCGTGAAGACGCATGGTGCGACTCCACGCGCCAATCTCGACCCTCCGATTAGATCCATGTGCATGCCTCGAGGACGATTCGATGCACTGAATAATAGCTGAATTATAAAATGTGAAAAAAATGCAAAAATCAACGAAAAATTTGCCAAAATTACCGAAAAATCGAGATAAATGCCAAAATTTGATTTTTAAATTCTGAAAAAAATTTAAAAAAATACTTATTTTCCCCTTAAAATTAGGAAATACAAAATTGTAGATAATCTAGGTGTTTTACTCCAAGAAAAACTCAAAACTTTCTATTTTTTCCCCTTTGAAAACCTATATAAACCCCCTAGGCTCTCACTTCCCTCATTCCAAAATAAGAGTTGAAATTTCCTCTTATTTTCTCTAATCCGTCTTCTTGGCACCTCTTCTCACCTTTATTTCCTCTCTCTTGAGTATGAGAAGTTTTTCTCTTGAGTTGGGGAATTAATTTGGGTGATCTTCGTTGGCACTAAGTACGTGGGGGAATTGCTGCAGAAATTTCTGAAGAAAGCGTCACAAGGTGGAAGTAATTTCTAAAACACCCTTCTGTTCTTATTTAATTTTATGTCATACTCATTGTTCGTGTGTTTTTCACTGAAATCAAAGATTTTTAATTTCAGTTTTAGAATTTTAAAATTTTATTTCAGTTTTTCAGTTTTGATTAATGTTTAAGCAATTATATCATCCATGCGATGTTAATATCATGCTTAGGCTTTTAAATTAAAGTATGATGCATGTCTTATGAGTGTTTCATGAATTGATTGTGTACATTCTGAATTTTAGTTTGATTTCATATTCTAAAATTTATTTTATGAGATCATAATATGAGAGTTAAGCTGAGACAATGGTGATAATAACCATGTACCATCATAGTGGTCAAGGCGACGCTATGGATGTTCTTTTCATACGAGTTAGGTCATATGGTTTTTAGACCTAAGTACTTGAGGGTCGTGTACCACAGTACCTTGTGAATCACCATGTGTAATAAGTTGATGTCAACATGTGCCACTAACGTGTTGATGTCGAGTGGACCTCGTTTACTTAGTTAAGAGCATTAAGGGATTAAAGGCCCTTTTGGTCTGAGACTCGACTTGAACAAATTGTTGTTTGAAATGCCTAATGATTGCAAGTGTTTGAATTATAATTGTGTTATGAGTTTGAATATGAAAGATGGTTGTTTGAAAAGGATCTACTGGGTTATGTGCTCACTCCTTCCTTTCTTATTTTTTTAAGAACATGAAACCTATGAAGCAGTTGAACATGGATAGTTCTTAGAAAGTTTCTACCTTATTATTTTTAGAATTTTTAAGGGCATGTTGCCCAAAGTTTAAATCTTTTCTACTGAAAAGTATTTTGAAGTTTTCCACAGTAATAATTAGTTTTTTTGAAAAGTTTTGTACTTTTAATTTTTTCTATTATGAATAAAATAGTTTGAATTTTTTTATCTCTTTTAATTTGCCTTGATTTTATTAAAGTGAAAATTTTGTATTCTTGAATTTTTATACAAAGGCACGAGATATTGAAAAAGAGAAGAACAAGTGTGTGTCACTTGTAAAGTAACACCGGCCCAACCCGCCAATTGGTTAAGTCCACTGTCAAGAGAATGGTGGTTATGTCCAATGCTTAAAGATACGGGGGTTGGGGTGTTACAAGCGTGGTATCAGAGCCTAGGCATAGTTGCTGGGCCAAGAACAGAAAGTTTCCTCTGATACCAAGCGTAGTATCAGAGCCTAGGCATTAGTTGCTAGGCCAAGAACAAAAAGTTTCCTCTGATACCAAGTATGGTATTAGAGCTCAGTTATTAGAAACACTAGGCTAGAATTAGAAAATCTATCAGTGGTTGTTTGGCTAGAACTAAAAACTCAAACTTAGGGTTTCACCTTGAATTGAATTGAATTTAGAATGCCTACCTTCTATTTTTGAAATTGAAGAATATTTTAGAAATTGTACTCAAAAAAGGAAATATATGTTTTGAAATAGTTTGTTTGGATATAAAGACTACAAGTTGAGCTGATAGTGGGTAAGCCTTGTCCCGAGTAAAGTTAAACATTGAAAGAGAGATGTGTTATCCCTCCCTAGAAAGCGCGGTTGCTAAGTAGACTTTGGTCTCGCCGTCTGATCTAGAGGTTGTCCCACCAACTTTTATGAGCAGTCAGAGTTGAAAAACACTCTTATTTTTCATAAAAAAATTAGAAGGTGGAAAATTAGGGCAAGGAATTGATTAGAAGTCGAAAAAAAATGCCAAAGGTAGTATCTTGACTAAACAGAGGTTGTAAGTCAACTAAAATCGAAATCTAGGTCCAAAGAAAAGACCTTAGGTAGAAACGGGTGTAGCCATGGGTGGATAGTGATCAAAAGCATTAAACTCTAGGACATAGGCTAGAGACTGAAACTTGTGTGAATATAGAAAATTGTTTGATCAAGACACGAGACTGGAAAGTTTCTATAATTTTAGATTTCTATGTAGTATGGGACGCATAGGAATTCGGGGTTATGGTGGAAGCCTGGACTCAAAGAATGATGGACCATATGTGGTGAATGATCAGTAACTCTGGTAGAACAGGTTTCTCTATGCTTGCTGGTATGGGACAATTGAGTATAGTGGGCTCGGGACCCTTAGTTATCGAGCAATTTACGAAATTGTTTGGGTGTAGCTCTGTTCTGAATGAAAGCCTAAGTGGAATGGGTAGAGTGGTATGGGACACTTGAACCTGAAAGCTTAGGTGGAAGCTTGGAACCTTGTTGTGCTAACTTGATTGTATGATTGTATGATATGCATGTTGTAATGTTTATTTGCTTTAAAACCAACTCCTGTACCTAATACGCATGAAAAGAACCTAAAAGAAAAACTTTAAGCCACTAAAAAATCGAAAACCTAGAAACATAAATCTAGAGCCATGATAGTGCAAAATTGTTTAGGTGCGGCTTTGTTCTAAGTGAAAGCCTAAGTGGAAGGGGTAGAATCGTATGGGACATTTGAACCTGAAAGCTTAGGTGGAAGCATGGATTGGTTAGACCGATACTAGATCCAAATAGATTGTCCTAAGAGACGGGTAACCATAACATTACATTCTGGGGAGATCTTTAAATCAATGGGGATATGCGAAGACTACCAAGGAGTCCAACCCTGGCCTTGATGAATTGCTTGAAGCAGACGGATGAGTTCGAGGAACTCTCTAAAGAAGAACCTACTGACTTGAAGAATATTCACGACCTAGCTATAGTCAGTGAGTATGAGGATTTGTTCCCAAATGACTTACCTGGATTACCACCGGCAAGAAAGTTAGAATTCAAGATTGAACTTCACCCTGAAACCAACCTTATAGCCATACCTCCTTATAGAATGATGCCAATAGAACTAAATGAGTTGAAAACTCAACTGGATGAGCTTAGGGAGAAAGGTTTCATCAGGCCGAGTAAATCACCCTGGGGAGCCCCAGTATTATTTGTGAAAAAGAAGGATGGTTCCTTGCGACTGTGTGTCAACTACCGAAAGTTGAATCAAGCTACAGTAAAGAATAAATATCTTTTACCAAGGATTGACGACCTATTTGATCAATTACGAGGAGCCACTCATTTCTCTAAATTTGATCTTAGATCAAGATATCATCAGCTGAAGATTCAAGAGTCTGACATTCACAAGACGGCCTTTAGAACAAGATATGGACACTTCGAGCTCACTGTGATGTCCTTTGGTTTGACCAATGCCCCAGCTACCTTCATGGATTTGATGAACAGAGTGTTTAGACAGTACCTTGACCAGTTTGTAGTGGTATTCGTGGATGATATCCTAATCTACTCTAAGTCAGAAGCTGAACACCTAGAACACTTGAGGATCATGTTAGAAACCCTCAGAAGAAACCAGTTATATGTCAAATGCAACAAGTGCGAGTTCTGGATGAGGACAGTCAAGTTCCTTGGCCACGTAGTATCAGCAGAAGGCATCTCTGTAGATCCGAAAAAAATTGAAAGCGGTTATGAATTGGAAGCAACCCAAGACAGTAATAGAAATCAGAGCTTTTGGGCTTGGCAGGCCACTATAGAAGGTTCATTAAGGACTTTTTCAAGTTGGCAGAACCTATGACTAAGTTGACCAAAAAAGGAGCTAAGTTCCAGTGGGATGAGAAATGTGAACGGTCATTCCAAGAACTGAAGACAAGATTGACTACGGCTCCTGTTCTAGTCACCCCAACTCCTGGTGTTACTTGCACACTCTATACTGATGCTTTACTGAGTGGACTTGGAGCAGTGTTGATGCAAGAAAGACAAGTAGTTGCTTATGCTTCACAATAACTGAAGGTCCATGAGAAGAATTACTCTCCTCATGACCTAGAATTAGTGGCCATTGTGTTTGGCCTGAAGATTTGCAGACATTACCTTTATGGTGAGAAATTTGATCTATTTTTAGATCACAAGAGCTTAAAGTACATCTACACCCAGAAGGAGTTAAACCTCAGGCAACAGAGATGGATGGAGTTCTTGAAAGACTATGATTTTCAACTACACTTCCATCCAGGGAAGGCCAATGTAGTGGCTGATGCCTTGAGTAGGAAGTTCAACAAACAAGAGGAGGAGAAAGGCCAGATGTACCAGTTGATCGAAGATTTTAGGTTGGGTGTAAACCTTAATGAGAAAGAAGCCTATCTTTATAATATGTCTTGCCAACCGGACCTATTACATCAGATCACAGATGAACAAAGGCAAGACAAGTGGCTTGCTCAACTAATTGAAGGAGTCACGCAAGGAAAGCATATTGACTTCAGGATGGATGTTCAAAACATCCAAAGACACGGGGAAAGGATATGTGTACCTCAGCAGGGACAAAGCAAGCAAATTATACTTGATGAAACTCATCAGACCAAGTATGCCATGCACCCAGGCGGGGATAAGATGTACCAGAACCTCAGGAAAACCTACTGGTGGAGAGGAACGAAAAGGGACATAGCCAAATACGTCTCTAAGTGCTTAACATGTCAACAAGTGAAAGCGGAACTCCGAAAACTCTTGGAATGTTACAGCTACTCCCTATCCCTAAATGGAAGCAAGATAACATTGTCATCGACTTTGTCAGTGGTTTACCCAAAAACCAAAAAAGAGAAGATACTATTTGGGTGATTGTGGATCGTCTCACCAAGGTAGCTCACTTCTTGTCAATTAGATCCACAGACAAAGTTAGTAAGCTGGGAGAAATCTATGTGAAAGAAATCTTCAGACTTCATGGTGTACCCAAGACTATTATGTCTGATAGAGACGCTCGTTTTACTTCACAATTCTGGCAGAGTCTCCAGAAGGAGATGGGTACTAAGCTTACTATGAGTACATCCTTCCACCCTCAAACGGATGGTCAGTTCGAGAGACTTATCCAGATTTTGGAAGATATGTTGAGGTCTTGCGTTTTAGATTTCAAGGGAATTGGAGCAAGTACTTACACTTGGCGGAGTTTGCCTATAACAACAGTTATCAGGCAAGCATAAAAATTGCTCCATTCAAGGCTCTCTATGGAAGACCCTGCAGATCACCTACTTGTTGGGCTGACCTTGAAGATCAAGTATTAATTAGGCTAGACATGGTGGAAGAAACGAGCAACCAAGTTATGTTAATACGAAGGAGACTGACTATTGCACAGAGTCGTCAAAAGAGCTATGCTGACAAAAGGAGAAGACCATTAGAGTTCCAAGTTGGAGACAAAGTATTTTTGAGGATCAGTCCTTAGAAGGGTATCAAAAGGTTCGGATTCAAATGGAAGTTATCTCCAAGGTTTATCGAACACTTTGAAATACTTTGAAGAATCAGGGAATGTGCTTATGAGTTGGACCTACCATACCGGATGACTTCAGCACATAACGTATTCTGTGTATCCATGTTGAGGAAATACGAACCTGACCCCTCTCACATCATCTACTGGGACGAAGTGAATATTCAAGATGATACTACCTACGAGGAAACAGCGATTAGAATCCTTGACCACAAGGTACAGAATCTAAGAACAAAGGATATCCCATTAGTGAAGGTGTTGTGGAAACATCAACGGGTAAAAGAAGCCACGTGGAAGATCAAGTATCTGCATCTGTTCACAAGGAATACCTAAATAAGTACAAATTTTGAGGACGAAATTTTTCTAAGGAGGGTAGGTTGTAACATCTTGAAAATTCATATGAATTTTGAAAATTTATTTAGGAAATTATACGGAATTGACGGATGAAAAATTTGATAAGTCCTAGTTTAGCCAAATAAGGAATAAAATCAATTTAACGAATTTTTGGGAGAAAATATATGAATATAATGTATAACATGGGATATCATAGCCAAAAATACAAGGATATGTGCAATTTTTGATGAAAACAAGATTAGAAAGTCAATTTGGATTAAGATTTAGCAAAAATTTGAAAATAAAACATGAAATTTGGCTAAAAATCATATAAAAATAACTTAAAACACATCCAACAATTGCAAACCGTAGATTTAAATCTGAGCTCGTGATCCAACAGCCACAAGACGATCCGCACCTACGCCCGAGCACACAAGATAACAAAGATTGGACGGACGGAGACGATCGAGGACCATCGGACTGCCGTAACAAAAGCTGCGAAACCATGATGGCAAAGACGCACGGTGCGACTTCACACGCGCCAATCTCAACCCTCTGATCAGATTCGTGTGCATGTCTCGAGGATGATACGATGCACTGAATAATAGCCGAATTATAAAATACAAAAAAAATGCGAAAATCAATGGAAAATTCACCGAAAATATTGAAAAATCTGAAAAATACTTATTTTTCCCTTAAAATTAGGAAATACAAAATTGTAGAGAATCTAGGTGTTTTACTCCAAGAAAAACTCAAAAGTTTCTATTTTTTCCCCTTTGAAAACCTATATAAACCCCCTAAGCTCTCACTTCCCTCATTCCAAAATAAGAGTTGAAATTTTCTCTTATTTTCTCTAAGCCCTCTTCTTGGCACCTCTTCTCACCTTTCTTTCCTCTCTCTTGAGTATGAGAATTTTTTCTTTTGGCTTGGGGAATTAATTTGGGTGATCTCCGTTGGCACTAAGTACATGGGGGAATTGCTGCAGAAATTTCTGAAGAAAGCGTCACAAGGTGGAAGTAATTTCTAGAACACCCTTCTGTTCGTATTTAAATTTATGGCATACTCATTGTTTGTGTGTTTTTCACTGAAATCAAAGATTTTTAATTTCAGTTTTAGAATTTTAAAAGTTTATTTCAGTTTTTCAGTTTTGATTAATGTTTAAGAAATATTATCATCCATGCGATGTTAATATCATGCTTAGGCTTTTAAATTCAAGTATGATGCATGTCTTATGAGTGTTTCATGAATTGATTGTGTATATTCTGAATTTTATTTTGATTTCATATTCTGAAATTTATTTTATGAGATCATGATATGAGATTTAAGCTGAGACAATGGTGATAATAACCATGTACCATCATAGTGGTCAAGGTGACGCTATGGATGTTCTTTTCGTATGAGTTAGGTCATATGGTTTTTAGACCTAAGTACTTGAGGGTCGTGTACCACAGTACCTTGTAAGTTACCATGTGTAACGGGTTGATGCCAACACGTGCCACTAACGAGTTGATGTCGAGTGGGCCCCGAGCATCAAGGGATTAAATGCCCTTTTGGTCTGAGATTCGACTTGAACAAATTGTTGTTTGAAATGTCTAATGATTGCAAGTGTTTGAATTATGATTGTGTTATGAGTTTGAATATGAAAGATGGTTGTTTGAAAAGGATCCACTGGGCTATGTACTCACTTCTTCCATTCTTATTTTTTAAGGAACATGAAACCTATGAAGCAGTTGAACATGGATAGTTCTTAGAAAGTTTCTACCATATTATTTTAAAAATTTTTATGGGCATGTTGCCCAAAGTTTAAATCTTTTCTACTGATTTTGAAGTTTTCCATTGTAATAATTAGTTTTTTTGAAAAATTTTGTACTTTCAATTTTTTCTATTATAAATAAAATAATTGTAATTTATGTATCTCTTTTAATTTGCCTTGATTTTATTAAAATGAAAATTTTGTATTCTTGAATTTTTATACAAAAGCAAGAGATACTGAAAAAGAGAAGAACAAGTGTAATACCCCCAGAATTTTGTCAAATAATTTAAAATATATAAAATAAGTTAAGTGAATTAATTCCAAAGATTTTAAGAAAATATTTAGTGCAAATTGTGGGTTGACACATGAATAATAAAATATATTGGAGATGTAATATAAATTAGACAAATAAGACCTTAATTTGATAATTAAATAAAAATTTCAATTTAGTAGAATTAATTATGAAATTTAAGGAGTTGCTTAAGAAATAAATAAAAATAAAGTATATATACACATATAGGTTAATATAATAAGGTGTGTGTTAGCACAATAAATGTGAATACTACATATTATAGGAATATGTACATAGAAAAATTTATCTAATTAAATAAAATATATTTATTAAAAATAAATCAACCATTATGTAAATAATAGTGTATAATTACATAATTTATTACCT
>JAJIYU010019975.1:0-10585 GCA_030144865.1 Tinospora cordifolia | reverse complement strand
ATGATCATAACAAAGCTTATATCCTTATTTTGGTTCGCTATGGTCAAAACGCTAGGTTTTCCATGTGAAACTTGAAAATAAGTAGATCATGGAAGAGATGAAGTTCTACTTATTTCAGATTATGAACATGAAAAAGTTTCTAGTTTCTCCTCCAAGAAGAAAAGAAAAGATCTTTAATTCAATTTTAAATATAACAAAATGAATGTGATATTGATAAAGTATTGAAATAGAAAACTGGATAGATATAATCAAATGGAAAATGTAATTTGGTGTAAAAGCTGCAAGACGAGTACCACTATTCAACTGAGGCAAGAGGGAAGAATTGAAAAGATAGTAAGAACTGATGCATTATGCAATCATGGAAATTAAAGTGCGAGACATAGTTGTTAAATCAAAATCAAACTTTAAGATTGTTAAGGGTGGGATTGGATTCAAATTGTAAATTAAAGTGCGAGACATATTTTTATATGCACAACTGACTCAAATCCAAGCTCTATCTCATTGCTTAGAAGAAGTTTAAAAAAGAGATGCGGCTGAAAAAGCTTTAAAAAAAATTACAAAAGAAATTGTTATGGAATTAGTTAAATAGAATTTGAATAAATCTTTTGATTTGATTTGAATCCCATGAGTCAAGACAAGACTAAATTTTTTCTTAAAGAAACAAGCATCTTTTTTGATAGGAGGAAAGAAAAAATACAAGCAACAAACTCTATCAGGAAAGAACCACACAAAAAGAAAAAAAGACTAGCACCCAACAAGTTGTCTTGTTTTGTACATTCTTGAAAATTGAATCATATTAGCTGCTATCAAAACATTTTGTTTTGAAAATGACAGTGCTAGGCAAGACAAAAAGGACAACTTTCAAATTGCTCATCAAGAACCGATGATGGTGCTTGGTATTCAAGAGTCTAAAAATAAAGGTGGCATGCATTAACTTTGCTAGCAACATCTAAATTAAGGTAAATGCTTTTCTTTGTTAGTATTTTGACTATCTCTACATCTTATATTCACTAGCTTAAACCTTTATTACAAAAAAAACCTTTTAGAGAGGATGTTAGAGCATAAGGATATAAATAGAGAATTACCAAACATGGCTTTAATAAGTTTAGCAAATGTTCTCAAATAGTTACCTCGAGAAAATTCAATATTTAATAAAACAAAAAGTGAAAATCTCTCATAAGAAAAATCAAACATCCATCAAAGACCTCAATTTAGCATGCCAACTTGCAAAAAAGAAATTAGGATTAGTGAAACTTACAACACGAGTCCCAAACACTTTTATAAGAAATAACCCAACAACCTTCAACTTCTATAAGACTTTCCCATGGGAAGCCAACTCCCTGTCAGCCTATAATCACACTTTCTCTTCTTCATATGTGGTGAAAAGTGTTGGTGTAATTCAAGCTCTAACCACTAGTTTAAACACATGGTTCTCACCATTATTATTATTTTAGCTTTTCCATGTTCTTTTTTTTGAGATATTTTTATTAGTTGCTTTTTTCATTGACAAATAGTTAAGTGTCAATCAAGAATCCATTATATGCATATATATTCAACAAAGAGTGTTATCTGTTTTTGTACCTGAATGAAGTTATTTATAGTTACAAAAACATAGTGCCTTCTTCTTTAATGCTTGGTATCAGAGCCAAGTAAGGAGTTCATAAAGAGATAGTGTTATAAAGGTTTAGATTGAATGGCAGCTAACAATAACACCTCCAATGCTCAAAATGTTCCTGTTTTCAAGATGTTGTATTGCCATGAGTGATGTGAGTTATCACTTCAAAGGAGGCATGGGATTTGCCCTAGAAGCATTGTCAAGGGTCAAGCAAACTAGTTATAGTGAAGCTACGGACCCTTCGTCTTGATTTTGAGAATTTGTCAATGAAGCCTATGAATTCAATACAAGCCTATGAACCTCCAAAAGCAGGAAATAGTTAGTGTCTTTATTTAAGATTTAGACAATATTATCAAAGGCAGGGCCACTGCAACTCATGCTTCTACACCATTAATCATGCCAAAATTCAAGCTAAAAAAACTTAAGATTCAGAACTATTTTCAGTGCGCGTGCACACACACACACACACACACACACACACACACACACACACACACACATATATATATATATATATATATATTTTAAGAGTATATATTGGGTAAGAGTTTGATAACTATTAGTAGGGAAATAAATAATTCAAGAACAACACCTGTTATAACAAGTAAGCAATATGTTTTCTATTAGTGATATTATGACATTTGGTTTCCTCGGACTGCATGTGACAGGCAATCACTAAGTGCTCCAATTGACCTACCCTCCAAACTCAGAATGTTCTAAAATTTGGCATGTATATTTTAGATATATCCCGTGACCTTTTCACCAAATTTCAGCCCAAAATAATCATTTTGGTTCACTCAATTGACTTTTTACATTTCAGTCTTAAAACATATTTTCAATTTCCCAATTTTCCTAGGCTTTTTAAGTGCCTAATTTTTCCTCTCTACAGCATTAATCCAAGGCTTTCCTCTGATGCTTTAAGGGTTCTCTCAGAACACAGAACACTAATTCACTAGGTTTTGTGCAAAATAGTAGCAAGCATAACCCTGACCATTCTCAATTACAAGTTCCAACATAGCAATCTAAGGAAATTTTTCAAAAAATTTACCAAGTCCTAAACTTCTAACTAACAGGGCATATTGGTAAGCATGGTAAATCATATCCACAGAGGGTTATGGTTCAAAATTTATACCTTCTTGTAGTCCCTAATGTGAGCTTTAACCACTCCAAACCTCGGCTTGATTTCATGTTCCTATCCACTTTAAATGGTGGTTCAAAGTTGCCTTCCAACACAACCTTCCTACAAAACTGTTGTAACAATTGGTGAGCAGCCCACATCAACCCTATTTTTGATGCATTATAGAGTTTATTTGCTAATTTTTATAAAATGAAAGTTAAAGTAGATGCTACAAAGTTTAAAACGAGCTATTATACCTCCAAAACGAACTTGAAATGGCCTAGGAATCGAAGCTCCAAAGGTGGCTTCAACACAAATTTTTCTACTTTTGGGGTTTGAACATGATGAATAGCCCCCTTTTCTCAGTAGTTTTAGCTTCAAATGGTTTCAAAATTCAGTGAACTGCTTGTGAGACTTCGTAAGTGGTAGTAAGAGCTTTCCAAAGAGCTTTAGAACACTCAAAACGGAGGTCAAACGAAGAAGTTACGGGCTCTAGAAGATAGAAGAAAAAATTTGAAAATTTGGAATTTTCAACTACAATGGTGGTTTTGTTGCATGGAGGGGAGGGGGTGTTTGCATGGCAAATAAGGTGACACGTGGCCACCCACGTGGCTCTCAAGTCTCCATGCGTGATGTCTAGTTGGTACTACCCATTGGCTTGCACATGAGGTGAGATGGGATGGCTAAGCCATGAGCTTCAAAACCATGCAATCCCATGGTTTTTAGTAGGAAAACACAGCAAAAATCGACAAAAATGGCTGAAAAATTCAGAAGGAAGAAGACGAGGGGCTTTTAGGCCGGCCCTGGCGCTGGGCTCGCCTGGGCCCGACCCACACGGGCTAAGAGGCTCGTGCCCTTGGCGGCCCACACGAGCTTCTTGGACCGTGTGCCTCTTGCCCAGCCCACACCGGCCTAGGACGATGCGCCTGACTCGTTTGCCTAGGCAGCCATTTGCCCTATTTTTTAAAAAAATTTTACCAATTCTTTCCCTCCTTTTCTTTTGTACATTGACATACATATATTCAAATTTTGCATTTTTTTTCTAAAATCATTTAATCATCATTTCTCATTAAAACTCTCCATTATACATCATTTCACATTATTTATACAATTATTTTCTCAAAAATTAAATAATTCGCCAAAAAGTACATTTTCTTCCCAAAAATTTTATTAATTACTCTAAAATTCTATAATTATTCCAAAAATTCAATAATCAATCCTAAAAATCATTTCTCTCCAGAAATTATATTGTCCTCATAATTTCATCTATTTTTTCCTCAAAATCATATTTTTCTAATTATTCTCATTTTCTTCAATAAATAATATAAAATTGAAAAAATTTTAGGTAAATCCATGCATTTCTATTGAAATTTTTTAAAATATATATATCGGACCTGAAAATTTTTGTGTATCAAAACATGGGTCCTCACAGCCTCCCCTCCTTATAAGAAATTTCATCCTCAAAATTTACAGTGATATAGATAATACAAGTCAAGGAGCAACACTCATCAGCTCAGGGTAGTGGCGGATCTTAAAATCTTCAGTCTCTCATGTATCCTACTCAGCACCTTGAAACTGCCAGCGCACTCGTACCATCGGTATCTCCTTGTTGCACAACCTTTTCACAACTCTATCTATAATGGCCACAGGCATCTCATCAAAAGTAAAGTCCTATCGCAGCTCAATATGCCTCCAATCAATAACATGCAAGGGATCGGGGTGGTACTTCCTCAACATAGAAACATGGAATACATTATGCTCATTTGATAGCTGTGGCGGTAACGCCAGCCGATAAGCAATGAGGCATATCCTCTCAAGGATCTCAAAAGGCCCAAAAAATCTCGGTGCAAGCTTCCCTAAAATCCTAAATCGTGTTTGCCCTTTGCAAGGCAAAATGCGGAGGAGGACATGGTCACCAATATCAAAGTCAAGGACCCTTCTCCGGTTATCTGCATAACTCTTCTGTCAATCTTGAGCGGCCTTTATATTTTGCCTAATCCTCTGTATCTTCTCATTTTGCTCCTATATGAAGGCAGGGCTTAAGTCTGCTCTATCACTTATCTCGGCCCAGCAGGCGGAGAACCTGCATGGTCGACCATATAATACCTCAAACGGCGCCATCCCAATGCTCGACTGGTAACTGTTATTATAAGCAAACTCACATAGAGCTAAGTGATCCTCTGAGCTACCACCAAAATCCAAAATGCAAGACCGCAGCATATCCACAAGGATCTGAATCACATGCTCAGACTCACCATCAGTATGTGGATGGCATGTTGTACTAAGGTTCACCCTCGTCCCCAACTGAGTCTGCAATGCCTGCCAAAATCAGGACGTGAACGTTGCATCTCTATCAGAAAAAATGGATAGGGGAACCCCATGGAGCCTCATAATCTCCCTAATATAAAGTAAACTCAATCACTCCACTGAATCCTTAGTATGCATAGGAAAAAAGTGGGCATACTTTGTCAAACGATCCACAACTACCCAAATAACGTCATGTCTCCGCTGTGTACAAGGTAGTCTTGTAACGAAGTCCATAGTGATGTGTTCCCAGTTCTACTCCAGTATAGACAAGGGCTGTGAGGATCCAACGGGTCTCTGGTGCTCAGCCTTAACTTGTTGGCACGTGTCACATCTCTGAATGAAGATTGCTATGTCTCGTTTCATCCCAAGCCACCAATATGTGCGTCTAGCATCTTGGTACATTTTATTGGCACTTGGATGAACAACATATCTCGATCGGTGTAGCTCCTCGAGCACACTGCGTCTTAGGCTAGCATTGTCTGGTACCCATAGCCGTCCATTGAACCTCAATGCACTCCGTGAATCCAGTGACCATTCTCCTTGAGAAGCGTCATCTGCCCAAGCCCTAAACATATCATAGTTGGTATCATAAGGTTGTTCCTTCGTGGTCTCCTGCATCTGAACTGGCTAGGCTGTAATCTGTGCACTGATTCTGGCCTTAGTAGATGATTCACGGATACTCATGATTGAAGCAAAATCAAGCATCATCCATTCATGGGACATGTCTCTCGCCATGTATGCAGTCTCGACCTATTTCCTACTCAAAACATCATCTACTACATTAGCATTCCCTGGGTGGTACTCAGTAGTGAAATCATAATCCTTCAACAACTCCATCCATCGCCTCTGCCTCATGTTCAGATCCTTTTGTGAGAACAAATACCTGAAGCTCTTATGATCTGAATAAAGCATGAAATGCTCACCGTAAAGGTAATGCTGCCAGATCTTAAGTGCGAATACTACTTCTGCTAGCTCTAAGTCATGTACATGGTAATTCCTCTCATGATCCTTCAACTGTCAAGAGGCAAAAGCTACTACCTTGTCATCCTGAATCAATACATAGCCCAAGTCTATCTGTGATGCATCAGTATATATGGTCGGGCTCTAGTAACACTAGTACTGGAGCCGATGTCAATCTTTGCTTAAGCTCAAGAAAGGCTTCCTCGCACCTATCAGTACATACAAAAGGAGTATCCTTCTTGGTTAACTTCGTCATCAGAGCTGCAATCCTTGAGAAGTTTTGGACAAAATGGCAATAATGGCTTACTAAACCCAAGATATTACGAATCTCCGTCACTGTGGTAGGTCTCGGCCAACTGATAACTGTCGCAACCTTAGAGGGGTCCACAGAGATACCCTCAGCTCTAATCACGTGACCCAAAAATTGGACTTCCAATAGCCAAAACTTGCATTTACTGAACTTAACATATAATCTATGCTCTCTCAAAGTCTGTATGTAGTGTGATCTTCAGGTGCTTGGTATGCTCCTCGTGGGACTTCGAATAAATCAAGATGTCATCGATGAAGATAATCATAAAAGTGTTGAGGTACGGCCAAAACACCCTTTGCATGAGGTCCATAAACATGGCTGGGGCGTTTGTCACGCCAAACGACATGACCAAGAACTCATAGTGCCCATATCTAGTGTAGAACACAGTCTTCAACACATCATCCTCCCTAACTCTCAACTGATGGTACCCAGATCTTAGATCAATCTTTGAGAACACCTTGACACCTCTAAGCTGGTCAAATAAGTCGTTGATATGTGCAAGGGGATATTGCTCTTGATCGTCACCTTGTTCAGTTGTCGGTAGTCAATACATAGGTGGAGACTCTCATCCTTCTTCTTCACAAACAATATCGAAGCGCCCCAATGTGACACACTGGGGGAAATAAAACCCTTACTCAACAATTCCTCCAGCTGAACCTTCAATTCCTGCAATTCCTTAGGTGCCATGCGGTAAGGAGGAATTGATATAGGCCGTGTCCCTAGAATGGTATCGATAATAAAGTCAATCTCCCGCTTAGGGGGCAAGCCGGGTAGATCCTCAGGGAACACATTAGGGAAGTCTCTAACAATTGGGATCTCATCAGTAGACGAACGTGTAGGTGCCTCATCTACAGTTGTCAAGCCAGCTAAAGTATCAACCTCATGTTGCGTCACCAATCGGCTCTAAGTACTCTGCCTATCTGAAGTTCTACTTTGGAAGACAACAATGGGTTGGCCTGGAATCTGAAACACAACCCACTTGGCAAAACAATCAACATATGGTAGTGCACAGCCAGCCAGTCCATACCAAGTATGGCATCAAACTCGAGAAACTCCAATACTCGGAGGTCTATTATAGTCTCAAAATTTCCTAGCTTAAGTACACATCTCTTGTAGATCATGTTGGGGCAGATGCGTTCCCCAACAACAATGTTCAACATCAACCAAGTAGGAGCCCTAACTAGTTTAAGTCCCAATCTATCTACGACACATCTAGAAATGAAGGACAAAGTAGAACTAGCATCAATCAATACATAAATAGATGAGTCACAAAGTGAGACGTTACCTTCCATCAAGGTCCTCATTAAATCAGGGTTAGATTGGGTGATGGCCTGTGCTTTATCTCTGATAACCGAGGCAGAAGAATTAGGACCACCAATAAGAGTTGGTTACTCAGCCTTCTTGTACCCAACCTATTTGCACTGATAACATGTAAAGGGCGGTCTCTGTCCTCCTTGATAGCTTTGATTCTGCCCATGACCTCTACCATGGCCCTTGCCTCGGCCCCCTAAAAATGTCCTCTACTGCTCTACTGGTGGGTGTGCTTGCACAGGAGTGGCAACAAGTGCTACTGCCTAGGTGGCGGTCTGGCTAGGGGTGCCACTCGACTGTGCCTCATGATACTTCTTCTTCCTCTGCCTCTAGAAGCAACCACGACCCCTATAACCTCCAGACCCACCTTTGTGTGATGGTTGAGTCTACGATACGACCTACTACTGCGACTGCGGTTGAGGGGCACTGCCAGATGCTATAGAAATCTTAGGGTGATCATCTAGACCATCCATTTCATGCCGCAAGGCCTCCCTCTAGATCTCCTCTAGGGTTTGGGCCCTACATGTGAAGTCGCCTGCCTGATGGCGACCTTCAACCCTTGCTGATAGAATTCAGCTCTTTCTCTCTGGTCAACAATCAACCCAGGTGTATAAGCCTCCAGCTGTAGGAACCGATGTGTATACTCTCGCACGGTAATGGTCCCCTGGCGTAGGCTCAAAAACTCTACCTTCTTACGTTCCCTCTTTATCTCATGAGTGTAAACCTCTATAAACAACTCTCTGAACCTAGCCCATGAGGTGATCGGGCGCTCAATACTCCCGGTAGAACGCCACCATCTAGTAGCCTCACTCTATAGCATGTGGGCTAAAAACAGAACCTAATCTACCTCTGATAGTATCAAGGTATCGGTATTCTTCTCCATGTTTAGCAGCCAATCTTTTGCCACCTCTAAATTGATACCTCCTCTGAACCTCGCAGGGCGTAAATCCATGAAACTCTTGAGGAGTCAGGCATGGGCTCTCTCGTCTCCTTGTATGTCCTGTGCTGGGGTTGCAGGTGCTACTATCGGCTCAATTTGTGGCTCAGTAGCCGGGGGCGCAGGTGGGGTAGGCTGCAATCTGGCTCGACTCTCAGCCTCTCCGCCTCCAATTGGTCTAGCCTCTCCATCAGCAAGGTTGTCTGGTCCTGAGCAGCCTAATTAGAGGCCTTAATCACTGCCTCGAGTCTCTATATCTGGTCTAGCTCAGGCTGAACAAGAGGAGGTGGTGGTGGTGTCGGCTCCCTAGGCTCGAGCAGTGGTTTGCCCCGCCTAGGTGATGCTCTACCTCCTTGAGGTGGCATATTTATCTGTAGTTGAAATTGGAGTGTTGGTAATTCATACATTCAAAATAGACCAGACACTAATAGTTCACTATCATTTTATTTTCTGTTCAAAGTACGTTTTATGTTTGCTAGTATTCTCTTCTTTATTCGATGACTCGCTTACTTTTGCAGTCATTCTGATATCGTCCAGGTTCTTAACTTGTTAGTGTGTTTTTTTTAGTTCCTTTGAACCTAAGGCTCTAATACAAAGTCTTGTCGGGAACCCTTCTTTAAGCTAAAGGCGGCTCGACTAGCACAGTGGCCCGACGAACTCGCTCACCACGTTGAGTTCGCCCAACCACTATTAAGCCCTTTCCAATCTCAAACAACACATGATATCAGAACAATTGAAACACTTAAAGGCAAAAGTAAGCAACATACAAACTGAAGCATTTCATTACATATTAGTCTTGTCCAAAATACATAAATGACCACTTATACACAAACAAGGAGTGACCAACCACTAATTCAAAATACCAAAAGAAAGGAGACAGGAATCATCAGGGAGTCAGGTGATCACCATGCCTTTCCCTTTATCAGCCACTGAAGAACCTAAAATAGTGATAGAGTAGTGAGCCTAAAATCCACGTGGCTCGGTGAATAGAATGTAACACCCTGATTTTCGACTGAACTTCCGTTCACGTGTTACATCACGTGTGGATCGTCGCCCGATGAAAATCGAGATGCTACTAAAATTCTTTTCTGTCAAAAATATCTTTTTTTCAAAATACAGTTCATAATTCTTTAATTCTCAAGTTCAAGTCCATAAAGATATCATGTACAATACAGAAAATCATAGTAAGTTCTTCAAATAAATCTTAGGTAAAGCAGCGGAAACACCTTTCAAACTATTTAGTTAAACCAATGTGATACACGAGGAAAGCCATCGAAAAAATAAACCAGTTGAAATTTAACTAATGAAAACATGTACAATAATTCAGAAAAATGTATAAAACAAAACTTCTTAGTCACCTATCCCCGACGACCTCCCCACGAGGTGTCCAATCAGAGTGCAGGTCTTCTGACGTAGTCAATAGATCCTACGTCCAAGTGTACCTGAAAAATATAATGGGTGAGCTCGAAAGCCCAGTGGATCATTCCTACACATCATCGGCATTATACAGATTCAATCCAAAACATTACAAACACTTTCAAACATTAGGCGTTTCAAACATTTTTTTGTTTTAGTCGAAATCTAAGACCAGAAGAGGGTTGAGATACCTCTCGGTATTCCCTGTGATCCAATCAAACCTCAGACGGTTCCACTAACCGTCTAAAATCAATCGACACTCTTATCATAGCCCAAGAGAGTGTACTTACTGCAACATCGTACCATCTCCCAAAGACTTCGAGTTGTCACTGTCAACTCTGGGTGGGAATACCTACGATCCGCCTTGTGGCTCGACGATCTCAAGCAGTGACATATAGGAGATGTCACCTCGATCCGCTTCAGGCTCGTCAATCGTACCGGTACGTGGATTCTTAATAAACCATCGTCTTTATTTAGTTTTACAAACAATCTCATTCATAACAATCATCATGTACATCATGAAAAATAAATCAGAGAATGCAGGCTATTCTCATGAATAAATAATGAAATCTACATGATTTCCTATTAATGCATGCTATAAATAAACAGAGC
>JAJIYU010019974.1:0-10584 GCA_030144865.1 Tinospora cordifolia | reverse complement strand
TTAATTATTAAAGGCACTTGCTCTTGCATAATTACACCAATGTAAAATGATAGCTTCTCAAAATTAGTTGACACTGGCTGCCCTGTTTCATTGAACTCAACTTCTATTTTAGGAGCATGTCCCAAAACCAAACCAATCTTAGTGGGTCCACGTTTCTTTGTTGTTGTAAAAAATGCATTCATATATATATAGAATTATTTGTCTTATAATATTCACATAAACTTGACTAAAAATGCATCATTATAAATATCATTGAAAATAAAATACTTACTTCACCAGCTTCTAATGTCTTCTTTTTTGTCATAGTGGCTGTAGAAGATATAATAACCCTGTTGATACAAAATGCAAAGAAATTAACTAATTACTTTAGATGGAATAAATAACTATCACATAATTAAAAAGTAGGATTTAATACACAATTCAAGCATATAAACTCAGATAGAAATTCAAGAACAACCAAAAAATAAAATAATAATAATAATAATAACATAAGAACAACAACAGTTACCAAACCCACAAAGAAGACCAACTGTTATAAGCAGAGATTTCGTTCTCAAATGCAGAAGCAGATGTTCGGTTCCTAAATACCCAAAGAAAAACAACAACAACAAATGAAAATTAATAGAAGAAAAACAAACAAAAAAGATCGATGAATTGAAATGCACAAAGAAGAATACCAACCATTACAAGCAGAGATTTTGTTCCCAAATGCAGAAACAGATATTCAATTCCAAATACCCAAAGAAGAACAACAAGAAGATTAACAGAAGAAAGATGTGCAGTGAAAATCGAAGAACTTAAACGCACAAAGAAGATGATAGAACAACAGTGACTCTGAAGGATATGAGTATTCCAGCGTGATTTTTTTAGGGCGGGAACTGGTTTTTTTTCTTTTTATATTTTTTGTAGTATAATGTGAGAATAATATATAAATAATGCGAGTATAACAATTGTTCGGGTGTTGATACAAAAATGCAAGGTTAACATATGAATAATGTAGGGATAACATGTGAATAAAATGTGGTATAACATATGCATATGTAACACTCCGAAATCTTGCAATCATGCCATGTCGTGAGTAGACATAAAATGAATAAATTAATTGAAAAAACCAATATTGGTCGAATTAGCTAGGAACAAAAAATTATGATATGATGAAGTGTAGCATTTTAACATCTTATTGATGGGTGAAAGTAGTAACTAAAAATTTATACTAAATTGATAGTGGAAACATATCCACACATAAAAAGGAAGAAGTAAAATAAAATAAATAAGGAATGATATTATTAATATATACATATAAACTTATAAATGTATGACAAGAGTTAAATGAATAATATAGGTATAAAAAAAATTATAATAAGGTTTCAAATTAAAGTGAAATGAGTAGATTACAGAATAGGATGGTTAAATACATTTGAACTTATACTAAGGTTTACATATATATATATATATATATCAAAGAGATTAATACATATATATATGAACTTATAAACTTATAATAAAGATTAAATAAATAGGATTAAATCAATATGATTAGAAATTATAAGAAGGTTGTATTTTAGATCAACATGATTAGAAAAAAAAAAGAGAGTAAATTTTGGCCAAACCAGAAAAGTCTGGTTTGGCGGGGAGCTTGCTGAAGAAGAGAGAAGAATGGAGGCTCGAGTCATCTGGACGACAAAAGATTGGAGAAGAAGGCAAAGGAAACTGCTGCTGTCGGTTATAGTTATTGCCGAACGGAAAAAAAAAGAAGAAGATGAAACGCAGAAGACTGGCCACAGGGGTTGTGCGGTGCGTCGAACAGTGAAGTGAAGTAGAAATAGAGCACGGTTGCTCTGTTCATGGTGCTGGGATGATATGACGAGACGAAGTGAAAGAAGAAGGAGAACTCTAGCCACTATTGTTGGTTGGTGCGATGAGCAGAAGAAGAAGACCGAAAGAAGAAGAAGAACCAAGAAGAAAGGGAGACAAAACAAATGATGCTCTGTCGTTGTCATGGCTACTGTTATTGTTGTCGTTGCTACTGCTATCACCGAACGAAGAAGAAACGATGATAGAATGGGATGGAATCGGTTGTTGCTGATTTGGCATAAAAAAAGGAAATGAAAGAAGAAGATGAAATCTGGTGGTGTAGTAATGGCCGTCGCTGCTGCTACCTGAGCGATTGTTGTTTCTGTTGTAGAATGAAGAGGCTGCTGGTGATGGTTGATAGGGTGAACATAGGAAGAAAAGCTGAAGGGCTGCATGACGTGGGGTGGTCGTTGCATGAGTAGCGGAATGAAGTGCAGGGGTGCGGCTGCTGCTTCTGTCGTTGTAGCTGTTGCTGCCATTACAGTCTGCTGTTGTTGTTGATGCTACTGATGCTGTTGCTGCTGATGCTAGACGGTGAAGATGAAGAATGGTTGTTGTAGTGTTATACGAAAAGGAAGTAGAACAAAAGAAGATAAACCAGAAAAACGGTGATCTGTGCTGTAGGGGCTGCTGCAACTGCCAAATGAAGAAGAAGCAATACAAGGAAGGGGAACGTAGTAGCTGTTTCTGGTTCAATTGTCCGGTTTGTGGTTGTCAAAACAGAGAGCGTCACTTGGAGTAGAAACAGTGTGGATGTCCTGCTGCTAATTAATCGTGAGGATGGGGTTGCATCGACCATGAAACAAGAACGGAGGAATAGGGGAATAAAGGTGAGTTGGATTGATCTTGATTTCGTCGCTGGAAATCAATTTAGTGTGGTTGATTTGATTCCATTGGGGGCCGACCATTGAGATAGAGAAGCTGGTAGTGTTTTCTTTGGATAAAACAAATGAAGTGCAAGTTATGAAGGTTGAGGAGTTGGGTTACAATTGGTGATGATTTTGTATAGTGCTGTTGGTGGTAGTTGCACTCAAACGAAGAAGATGGGTAAGAATGAGGAAAAAAAGAGCAGATTTTGGTGGCGTTTTTTGGCAGCGATATGGTTAAGAAGAAGAGTTGCAATGGATTATGTTTAGCTGGAAATTTTCTAGTTTTGGACGAAATTGAAGAGAATGATTGATGAACTGAGAGTTGAAAGAAAACAGAAGCTCGATTTTAAGATGTGGGGCTGAATTCAGTTGGTATTTGCAGCAAATGTATGTGTGCGGCTAGAACGTGAGTTGAAATTGGTGAATGGCTACTGGTGTGTGTGGTTAAATGCTGAGATTTCTGATTTGAGTTTGGGTGTTGGTCTGGAGGATGAAGAATGATGAATGAACCTTTTCTCGTGTTTGTGTAATATGGACATTTGGGGCGTCTTGGTGTTTGCTGGCTGTGGGTATGGATTTTAGATTCTTATGATGAACATGATAAGGGTGATGGAGTAAAGATACTTGATTTTTGGCCACGTGAGACATACAACAAAGAGTGTGTTGTTGGCAGGTTTCGCACGAAGAAGATGACGTAAGGTATATTTTAAATTTTAAATGTTAGATAGTATGAAACTTATTTTAGATGAAATGCAAAGAACGAAAATTGAAAACTTAAACCTTCAGTGGTTAAAAATATAAACCTTAAAGTCTTGTTAAATATTTTTATGTTAGAATTAGTATTTTGATCTATGTGAGTTTTGAATAGATATTAAAACACGAATATTGAAGTTTATCGAGGTTTAGAAATTAAAACCTTATTTGGAAGTTAGAGGTAAATAAGAAATATTAGAAATTTTCTTATGCAAATAAAAATTAATTAAATCAATTACAGCATAGTTGAGAAAATTCGTTTAATAATTTCAATGAAATAAATTTAACAGTAGATTGTTCATTAATTATTGAATATGATTATATGATAAAAGCCTGCAAGTAAATTATTAAAGTTGAAATTTTAAATTTAGGAAATTTAGAAGACTTAGAAACTATTTTAGTTAGAATATATCAAATTTTAGAATTCTCGAATAACCTTGAATTAGTTGGAAGTAATGTTTAGACTCCAAAATTATCTTAGAAATTATTTAAGGTTAAGAGTAATTCTATTAAGTGTTAAATTTCAGATTTATATATTTTAGCGTCTCAAGGAGCTTGAAGGAAAGCAAGGAGCCCTGAAGATCAGCGAAATCAGGTGGGCATGACTTCCTTGCTCACATGTATTATATGGATTTAAGATTCAAAGCATTTGATTAAATAGTTCTAGGTTATTAGAATTTTATTAGGAAATTGGTTGAAATTTTTTGGCTTATTTGAATGATGTGTGATGTTTAATGAATTATTTAATCCATGCATAATTAGTTCATAACATGATCTTGCATTTAGACTTACTCAATTATGGCACGCTTGAATAAAGAAATAAGCATTTAGATATCACTGTTTACTCACGCATCTTATCATGTTGAATTACTTGCATAGTGGAAGTATTTTTCTATTGAATTGTATGACGCTTGATGTATTTGAGATTGTTTATAAAACTAAAATAAGACGATGGTTTATTAAGAATCTATGTACCTATGCGATTGACGAGCCTGGAGTGGATCGAGGTGGCATCTATTATATGTCATCGCTTGAGATTTTTGAGCTGTAAGGCGGATTGTAGGTATTCCCATGCGGAGCTGATTGTGACAGCTCGAAGTCTTTGGGAGATGGTACGATGCCTGGGTAAATACGCTCTCTTAGGCTGTGATGTGAGTGTCGATTGATTTTAGACGGTTGTTGGAACCTTCTGAGATTAGATTGAATCACAGGGAATATAGAGAGGCATCTCAACCCTCTTCCGGTCTTAGACTACAATCAAAATGAATGAATATTTGAATGCCTAATGTTTGAAAGTATTTGTAATGTTTTAAATTGGGTCTATATAATGCATGTGATGTGTAGGATCGATCAACTAGGCTTTCGAGCTTACTCCCACTTTATTTTTCAGGAACACATGGACTTCAAGTACTGTAATCTATGTCAGAAGACTCGCACTTTGATTGGACACCTCACGAGGAGGTAGTCTGGGATAGGTGGTATTGGAAGTGATATTTTGTAAATCTCTGAAACGATTTCATGTATTCATTTGATTTTAAATTCAGTTGCATAAATGGGGAACAATATTATATTTTTAACATTTTTGTTTTAATACTAGTTTTAAGTATTTCCTCTGCATTATTTATGAATTGTCTTGAGAAACCTGGTGAGTATTTTGAGAAACTCTTTTGATGTTTTTGTTTGAAAAATATTTACCAGATATTGACTTGAGAACCAAATTGCTATGAGTTTAATTTTGAAGAAAGAGATTTTGACGAGAATGAAATTTTCAAGTGGCATCTTGATTTTCATCGGGCGACGATCCACACGTGACGAAACACGTAAATGGAGGTCTGGTTGAAAATTAGAGTGTTACAACATAACAAATGAATAATTATGAAATAATGCAAATAATGGTTGTAATCACCCTAAGTCTTATAATGCGTCCACGACAATATAAATTTTTGAAAATTCAAAATAAATATAAAAATGATTGAAAACTTGTTTTTAATGATCATTGTATGTTATTTGATCAAGATAAAATAAATTAGAATATTTGGATAGTTAGAAACGTGCAAAAATTTTGAAATCGGGAACAATCACGCATAGACCGTGATCCACATGGGTCCGACCGCGATCCTTGGTGAAAAAAACTGGGAAAAAGGAAAAACCACACCATGGACCGCGGTCCATACAGGCTGACCGCGGTCATCAGTGGAAAAAAAATCACAAAAAAAGAAACTAGGTCACATGGGTGACCGTGATCCGTAAAGTGCCAACCGCGGTCCATGAAGAAAAATTTGTCCGATGACCGAGGTCCGTCTGTTTTCGACCGCGGTCCGTGTGCGAGCTATATATACATTTCAAGCTCTGATTTTCTCATTTTGCACTGAAACAGCTCAGGATTGGGAGAGGAGCGACAAGAGACGATCAAAGGTGAGTTCTTTGATTTTCTTTTAAGTTTTTCTTTAAGATTTGATCTCATCTAGAGTATCTATCAATAGTTAGTAAATCAAAGTGATAAAGATCCCTTTGAGAGTTTGTGTTGAGGGTTTAGTGGCTAGAAACCAAGCCAAATGTGGTGAGCTATTGTTTATTCCCTTGTGTGTGTGTGTTTGGACACTAGTATGGATGGATTTAGGATGGTTGTTGGTTGTTGAATTGAAGGGGTCGATTTCATTGAAAAGGAATCCCGTTTTTAAGGCTTGATCAAGGGGTTTCGACGAATAAACAATGTAAACAACAATTCCTTAGTTGGTTTATGTGTTTAAATGATTGTTGGGTGTCCAATACACTAGATTTAAGTGTTAAATTGTATTAGGAATCACTATTATAGCGTACATATGTGGAAATCCCACTATTGGGTGAGAAATTGTGTGTAGACCGTGGTCCACACAGGACCGACTGCGGTCAATGTACTTGGATGTTGTTTTTGGAGTGTTTTGTGTACACTCTAAAGCACTGACTGATATTGGACCCCTAGGGTCGGGATAGATGTGTATTAAAGGCCCAAATTGACGTATCATTACCATCTAATGATGCAGATTGATGGTATTGGACAGTTGTGCGAGGAGCAGCAATCTAGTAGTATTTCGGCGTGTACAGGTGGGGTTGACTATCTCTTCCTCACTCTTTAGTATTATGTGAATGTAGGATACAGAATATGATCCATGTTTAAATTCCTGTACTTAGTATCATGCTAGGAATGTATGCCCTGGTGGAATGATTGAGATGATATCCTGATGACTGGTTACTCGCTTTCTAGTGCTAGGGCATTATGACTAGTTTGGTGTTTGTTTGCTTTATTTGCTTAGGTTAGCATTTTGAATAAGCATGTTTGTATGGTGTGTGGAATGAAAACTATGATTGTGAAACTAAAGAACATTAAAGGTTTATTAAGAACTCCACATACCGGGGCGATGACGGGCAATTACTGGCACATCACGTTGAGGTTCTCCAGATGTCCCAGGACGTCATCGTGGGTATCCCCAACTAGGCCAAACTGCAAGCGGTCGTATGAGACCCTCGAATTTGGAAAGTAATGAAGATTTTTCCCTTGGTTCCAGTATCTGCTTGGGTCGTGGTCTCAGAGGTAGACTTTTGTTTTATAAAGATGTTGTGCCTGATTGTGTTCAAGACCACAATTGGGATACCGAGGTTGGTTCACTCTTTCGGTTAATTCCTAATATCAGATGGTAAATTCCTGATATTAGATCACAACAGATAAACTAACTAAGTGTTTTAAACACCCCTAATGATTTGAAACTGTTTGCATGTTTCGTATGCTCGTTTGTATAATGCTATTGATGTGTAGGGGAGATCCACTAGGCTTTCGAGCTCACCCCATTTTTATTTTACAGGTACTTATGAGCCCAGCGTTCAATGAGGATGCAGACCGGAGACTGGAGGATTTATATAGAAAGAGAGTGATATTTTGTTAAACTATCCCTCTGTTTTGTACAGTTTTTACGATGTATATTTTGAATGTTGGACCAGAGGGTCATGTATCATATTTTTGTACATATATCTACAGAACTGTTTTACTATCTTGAACATTGTTTATTTTGACTGATCAACTGATGATTTTTAGATATTGTATGTTAAACAGTGTTCAATGATTTAGAAAGATTTGATCCGAAAAGTGCTTCCGCTACTATTATCTTGATTTCCAGTATAAATATGATTTTGAACATCCGGTGAATTTGATTTGAAACTAATTGCTAAGTGAAGCATGAATAAAATGATTTAAACCTCGTGTATAGAGGTTTTTGGAAAGATTGATGATAACTGTTGCACGCCCGGTGCCTCGGCGGACCACGCGCCGAGCAACGCCCGACGACAAGGCCTCAGATTGACAGACATGATGTCCGGTCTTGGGGTCGGGGTGTGACAAAGTTTTTGGTATCAGAGCTCAGTGTTCGACAACACTAGGCACGACTGGATTTTTCCTGGCCAAGTAATGCCAGATGGAACCATTTTTATAATAATGTTATTGAAATGAAAAGAAAATTTCACCGGATTTGATTTTCACTAAAAATAGTTTCGAATGACTTTGATTTTAAAAAGTGAATAAAAGCCATCCACTAGTAACTATGTGGCTAGAAGTCTAGAAAAGATTTAGGTGATGTCGGGTGCTCAAGTGACCATTCGCAGACGAATTTGAGTATGGGTAGTAACCTTGTAGATAGAGTTCTACTCCCTGCGAGAGATGCGCTTCCATTGGATAGTAACCCTGTAGGTGGAGGCTTTACTCCTTACGAGTGATGCGCTTCCTTTGGATAGTAGCCCTATAGGCTGAGTTTTACTCTCTGGGAGTATTGCGCTACTTTGGAAAGGATTCGGGGAACTTGAAATCGAGGGCATCACATAGAAGTGAGAGTCAATCAGATTTGGCGACTTAACTGTTGAATCAACAATCCAAGTCTTGTAACCCTAGGTTTAGGGAAGACCGAGTGATGTCTTGAAGATAGTAGATCTCAATAAAAGCTTTTAGGCATAAGCTAGAGACATATGACGTGAAAACGCACACTTGTTTTGGTCATGACTCGATTCAGGAGGATCTTGTATCTTTTGGGGGTATGGAGGAATCATGGACTCGAAGAATGACGGACCATGTATGGTGAGTGATCGATTCTTGGGCAGTACATGTACGCACTATATTCTACCGGTATGAGACGGTCGCACATGGTGGGTCTTGCGTCTGCTTTAAGGCGTGAGACACTTGCGAAATTGTAATGGGCGATGAACGAACTCTTTGGAAGAACTTGCACGCACTGTATTCTACTCGTATGGGACGGTCGCGTACGGTGGGTCTTGCGTCATCCTTAGAGACCAGGATTTGGCATAAATATATAATAGCCGTAATGGAACATGGATTCCATTATGCCAGCGTGCATTGTTTGGTTGATTGTTGGGTGTTTGCTTTGGATATTTGTGATATCACTATTTTGAGTATTGACATACAAATTCTTGTACCCAGAACTGAATAAAATATTGTTGACTTAGATGCATAAAACCCTAGGCCATTGAAACATATCGAAAACCTAGAGATATGAACTTAGAGTCACTGTAGCACGATGAACACGAAGGGTATAGGCAAGTTGAAATGAATGGCTATTATCACAAGTCATGGTATCCAGCTTAAAGTTGAAAGGCAATTATATTCATTTAAATTATTGAATTTTCTACTGTATTATGATTACACTGTTGGATACTGAAAGTGTGCTTTTGACTTGAAGATAATGCCGAGAGTTAGAAGACGAGGCAGACCCCATAGGGGTAGATCCAGGGGTGAGGCTACTAAGGAGCCAGTACAGACAGAGGAGGGTGTTACTAGATCGGCTGCTCCAGCTGCCATTACAGTGTCACCAAATTTACTCTCATACATGATATAGAGAGAGGTGGATAGGGCAGTGGACAGGGCCAAGACGAGCTGGTACCCTACAGAGTCTTCTCAGCCTCCCATACGACCTCCAGTACCTGCACAGACGTCTACACCAGCGTCTGTACCTGATGAGGCAGCGATTCCAGTGATAGTACCCCTTGAGAGTCCAGCACAGACAGCTAGCAAGTCCGCCGATTATGATAAAGAGCAGAAGGACCTAGCTATAAAGTTTTTGAAGCTGCGTCTTAACCAGTTTGAGGGACAGGCAGATCCTATTGCAGCAGATAGATGGTTCATAGAGATGGATAAGCATCTGACGCTGCTAGGAGTGATTGGACCGAGGAAAGTAGCTTTGGCAATACATTAGATGGTGGGACCAACCTACCACTGGTGGAGGATGATAGTGGCACATCCGACCATTGGTGAGACAGTGATGACCTGGGATGAGTTCTGGTCACTGTTTTATGATACTTTCTTCTCGTCAACACGGAGGTCCCAGATGCGATCAAATTTTATCAGACTGACGCAAAGGACATTGACTGTGACAGAGTATGAGCACAGGTTCAAAGCGCTGTCGAGATTCTACCCAAAAATGGTAGTAGATGAGCTACTGAAAACGGAGAAGTTTATAGAGGGTTTGAGGATGGAGATTAGGAGAATGATCACGCCTCTGAGACTGACTATCTTCAGAGAGGCGGTTGTACGGGCCCAGCATGTAGAGAGAGACATAGAGTTTGGGCAGTCGCTCAAGGGTAGACAGAAGAAACCATATTCAGGTCAGACATCTGGAGTCCCATAGCAGAGGAGAGATTGACGATGACCATCTAGAGCACCTATTGCTAGTGGTCAGGCCCAGACTTCAGGGCAGCACCAGCGGACCGGATCAGGTCAGATTAGCACCGAACAGAGGGAGCAGGCTAGGAAGTTAGGACTGTGCTTCTCGTGTGGCCAGTAGGGACATATGGCTAGAGATTGCCCGACCAAAGCTCCAGCACCAGTACAGCAGCAGTCAGGGCAGGGATAGAGTAGTCAACCGCAGCAGAGGCAGACATGGTCCCAGACGAGACAGAGGGAGCAGGCCAAACTGTATGTAGCAGAGGCCCAGACAGCCCCGACTCTTGCGGTTGATGGTACGTTTTTGTTGTTTGGTGTTGCTGTGCATGTCTTGTTTGATTCTGGTGCCACACGGTCTTTTATTTCGGAAGATTTGGTGAGTAAATTGAGACTTGTCACGAGCCCATTGGC
>JAJIYU010019973.1:0-10593 GCA_030144865.1 Tinospora cordifolia | reverse complement strand
AATAGAGAAACATATATTTACCCAACAATTCTATATGTCTAATATTAATCAATGTATATTCCTTTATACTTCCATACTAACTAATTAATTGCATACCAATGACAAATATATGTATGTGTTTATATTTAAATTTATACGTATATGTGTTTTAAACTCAAATTTTGATTATTACGTCACTAAAATTTTTGGTATTACAATTATTACATCACTAAAATTTCAGGTATTACATAATGACACCAATTGACCTTGTTGACCATGTTGACCTTGTCAATCATATACGTCAGCAAGTGTTACGCTTAATCAAAGTTGACTGTATTAACCAAAATTGACTAAATCCATAAATGGACCACAATTGACCAAGTCAATCCTTTGATAGACCACAGACCATTAGACTTGACCCAAGTTTTAAGTATATGTTAAAAAACCATGTTGATTATGTAAGATCAAACATTAGCGGGAAGCGGCCGGTCACAAGAGAAGCACTAGGAGCTGAATATTCTTGTGAGTAGTGTTTTCTAATTTATTACTTAAACTTGTTATTTATAAATGAAATGTTATTATATATTGCAATGTATTTATAATCTTTAAATGGGTTATTAAATGAAAATGTGCACCGAATCTCGAAGTCTGATGGTATGGGTTGGGGTATTAGATGTGGTCGAGCTTGAGGACCAGATGACAATATACTTGGAGGTACATTCTGCGCAGGTTCTCAATTGAACCACTTGCTGAGGATCTAAGGTCGCCATATATGAGGTATGTGCTGGCATATCCTTAGATGTTGTATGAGAATGCACCTAACTATTTGGTAATCCTACTCGAGTGGATTAATTATTGCCATGGAGGCTAATGAGAGCTTCGGCATGTGTTTTCATCATTAAAACCGTTTTCTAAATGGAAGGTGCATGACTACATTGTAGATTTATAAGTCATTAATCGTTGCATTCACTCGCATTATATTATTTGTTCATGCATACATAACATTGTTTTATAGAATTCTTGTTTTAAGTCATAGGTTAGACTACATTACTCATTGAGCCATTGTGGGCAAATTGGCTCACTACTCTAACAATTGAGGTTCTTCTGCTACGGACAAAAGGAAAAAAGGTAGTTATAGCGTGGAGCAACGTTTTCAGCTTGTTTTGGTATTCTCTACGTAGTTAATTATTTTGAGAGTTAGTATGATGTATACGAGATAAGGAAACCTTTGTAAATATTTTGACTTAGACACTTCAGTCATTGCTACATTTAAGGGACTAAATATAATTAACTTTTGTTTGACTTAAATTTCTATTGCAATTATTTGTTTAGCTACTTCCGCATCTCTTGTGATTACTTTGATGATGTTGTGTATGGGGTGTGAAGGAGGCTTAATAGTGTTTTGACAAGCTTAGCTTACGAGTGGGTTTGTTAAGGCATTGTGTCAGTCGATTTGCCCTTTACCCTAGGGAAGGGGTTCCGACAATGTTGGTATTAGAGCCAAGGTTTTCCAATTAAGGAATAAAAATTATTGTTAACTTATGAAACCTTAGAGTAATCGCGAAAGTCAGGAAAATCATAGGAATAACTTAGAGTAGCATAATAGAATTATGGACAAAAACTTCCTAAGTTCTGATTGACAAGAAGAAGAACCAAGTTGAGAGTAGTCATATCACGAGGGGAATTGGGCTATCATTGGGAGTTAGTGAGTTTTAAGACTTAGAATTTGTTACAAGCATTTAAAGTTATGGTCTGCTTAACTTTGGAAATGATAGAAGCTTAATGCTTTACGTAGACCATGATGCTTCCTCGATGTGGGAGACCACGTAGGATCCTGGAGTTGGTGCCACCACCACCATCTCCGATTTAGCCTGAGCAGGATTCCATACAGAGGCTCGATCAGGGCATCTACTAAGGCTACTCAGGCCTAAACAGCCATATTGAGATAGAGAGTTGATAAGCTTGAGGATGAGAAACAGAGGGCTAAGCCAGTAGCATCCCCTACACTAGTCGTCCCTGAAATCAGAGCAGGTGAGAGGGTTGCAAACCCTCAGAGGTAGGCCCAGTAAGACAAGGAGATGAGACTGCTCATGATTGCCTCCTAAAGAGGTTCTGGACTTGAAATCCAGGGAATTTCATAGGGGTTTGAGTTTGGATGGGGTAGAGAGTTGGCTTCTCAATATTGAGAAGAAGGTAGAGACGTTGAGGTTGTCCAAGGAGAATTAGGTACTCTTTGATGTGCATATGCTTGAGGATGAAGCTGCAATCTGGTGGAAGGCCACCTGGACTATTAAGGGGCAGATTACTTCATGGGCCTGTTTTCGAAAATTATTCTTGAGTACTTATGTTCTTAAGATAGCAAGGGAACATAAAAAGGTGGAGTTTTTAACCTTGCGATAAGAAGACATGTCAGTGAGGGAGTATATCCCCAGATTCTTCTGACTAGAGGCTTATGCGCCTAAATTAGTGGGTAACACGAGGGAGAGAGTAGGATTCTTTTATTGAGGGTTGAGGGCCAATATTAGGCAGGTGACATTAACATTTATTGAGGCCAATTGAGACCATTCAGAGGTAGGCGCTATAGTTTGAGATAGATGGTAGAGATGATCGCCTGATGGTCCAGATAGAATAGGGTGCCACTTTGTCGACGCAACCACAGTTACCACCACAACCACTGACTTAGGGAAGTTATCGTGGTGGACCTCGATTGAGTAGATATCAAAGGAAGAGGAAATATTCGAAGGGACATTTTAGATGGGAGCAGAGTCAACCATATCCTATAGTCCCAATCGCCACCACCCAAGTACAAACTTATCAGCCAATGGGACACCCATCGACCTAGTATGGGGGTCGAGGTAGATGTTGAGATAGAGGCAGAGATTTAGGGCAAAGAGACGATAGCCAGATCCATACCTATCAGGTCGAGCAAGGACATCATATTACATGTTTTTCCAACTTCTAGTGTACCCACCACTACTGTTACTCGAAGGAGTGCAAAGGCAGTCACCCAGCCGGATCCGAAGGCTACCACAATTTTCATAGAAGGTACCATTTCTATTTTAGATTCTACTTTATATGTGTTGGTTGATGCTGGCTCTATCCTATCATTTATCTCTGGACATGCTATAGATAGATTGAGACTTAGACCTCTTAGGGCACCCACCTGGCTCATGTTGAATATGATAGCCGGGGAACACATTTAACCTAATCTAATTTGTGAGGGTTGTGTGCTGAGGTTGGGTAACTTTGAGACCATCATTGACCTTCAAGTGTTAGAGTTCCCAAAGTTTGATGCTTTACTCGGGATGGATTGGCTAGTCGCTTACAATGCGTTTGTTGACTATTTTTCCAAGAGGGTGATATTTTAGATATAATGGCAACCTATTATTTTTTTCACGGTAGTGCCTTTGATAAATCTAAAACCCAAGGTAGAATGGTGACTTGTATGATATTTATATTCTAGCCAGTCTAACCACCATAGATGAGAGACCTTCAAGAGCGAGTATTGATGAGATTCCTATTGTCAAAGATTTTCCTATTGTGTTTTTTGAAGATTTACCCGACTTGCCTCCTAAGTAGGAAATCGATTTCATTATTGAGATTATTCTAGGAACACTGGCTATTTGGATTCATCCCTATTGAATGATGCCTAAGGAATTGCAGGAGTTGAAGGTCCAACTAGAAGAACTATTGAGTAAGGAGTTTTATTACCCCTAGTGTGTCACCTAGGGGTGGTCTAGTGTTGTTTGTGAGGAAAAAAGATGGGAGCTTTCATTTGTGTATTGAAAATCGACAGTTGAACAAGGTAACAATAAAGAACAAGTACCCTCTCCTGTGCATTGATGACTTGTTTGACCAACTTAGAGGTGTCACTGTGTTATCAAAGATAGATCTAAGATTTGAGTACCATCAGTTGAGGGTTAGGGAAGAGCATGTACCGAAGATGACCTTTTAGACTCATTATGGACATTATGAGTTCCTAGTCATGTCATTTGGCGTGATAAATGACCTTGCGATATTCATGGACCTGATGTGGAGAGTGATTCCTTCACAACCCATTCATTGGCCCTAAGAGAAACACAAATTTGATTTTTTTTGTCTTCTTCTTTTCTTTTCTTTTTTTTTCCCCACTTTATTTGGACCCCAATACACCCATTTGACCTCACATGGTTCATAATCATCTTAGCCCATTATATTTAGATATATTTATATGTCATGTATAGCATAATTTATGGTCATCTTCTTCATCAATTTATTTATGCCATTAAGCCATTTTTATCATAATAACGCTTAATGTGTTATTTTTCCTTTATAGTCAAAACACTAACAATGTCACACTAATGGTCAAAATTTTCACACTTTTCTTTTTCTCAAATTATCTATTTCTTTTAATCAATCTTATGTCTTCCAAAAATAAATCAAATAGCATTGCATTTACTACTTAATTAACATATTCTATACATACACAAAATAGTATATGGTTACATGTGTTGCAACCAACTTCAACAAATAAAATTTTATTTTCTATAATTTTCTTATATCTTGCATATTCTCCATTTATAATTTTAAAAAATTACCTAAATATCATAAAATCATGTATTTTCATTCAAAAGTCATCAATGCATGCATTAAAATACATGTCGAACCTATCGACTTAATGTCCAAAAATATGGGTCGTTATAGTCTTCCTTCCTTAGAAAAAATTTTATCCTCAAAATTTACAAGGACAACAAGATATCAAGGAGCAACTTTCATAACCTCTAGGAAGTGACTCGCCATATAATCCTCTCGCTCCTTGTGTCCTGCTCGGCACCATGCATGTAATACACTAAATTCTTTGTACTCAATTAAATGAAAATTTTCATTTATTCAATGAAATTTGGGTGCAAAATGAAATCGGGTTCATTTCAGGGCTAAATTTGGCAGGTTCCAAAACTCTCATTTAGTGCCCCTTAGGGACCCAAAACAACTTGAAATGACGTAAGATGACATGAACCAACTAAAGGGACAACATATCCAAAAATTAGAACAATTGGCCAAGGTTTGGGTTTTCATGTGATTCCAAAACTATAGGATATAAATCATAATTCTATGTAAATAAGGAGATATTAATTTTTATTTGATTTTTGTGAACCCATGAAGTCATGGCCACCCCTACTTGATTGTATACACCCACACCCACTTAAGCCAAAATCGGCCCAACCACGTACATGTGTGTATGCACACATGTGAGTAACCCTATTTAGATAGTTTCTTGGAGCCAAGATGAGAATCTTTGACTATTATATGGTGTCCCCTCAAATTTGATATTGTACACCCATACTTGATGTCCAAGAAATAAGAAAATGGGAAAGTATTCGTTGTGTGTTTGTGTGATAAGTAAGCAAGGAAACCAAAAAGGAAAGTTGCCATGAGCACATAGGGGACGTCCTATTTGAATTAGAATATGATTTAAACCTATTTTGTGTTCATACATAGTTAGGAAACAAGATTATATTCATATCTTTTGAATTAGAAAGGCATAGTGGTCCCACTTGCCAACCATGAACACACTTGCCCTCTTTATGCAAACCATCCCCTTTATGTATAGATACTTGCCCAAATTTTTCTGAGCTTTTCAAGCTGCCCAAGGCTGCTCTAGGACGTCCCATATGCTCTCATGAACATCTATATAAACCCCCTTGCTCACTTTTATCTCATCCCAAAGCAAAGAGTTGACATTTCCCTCTTTGTTTGTTCTTGCCCTCTTCTTGGCACCTCTTCTCGTCCTCTTTTCTCTTTTGTGTAAGAAGTTCTTCTTTTAGTATTTTAGAGAGTTGTTGAAGTAGTTTTGTTGGCGGTTTGAAGTTTTGAAAGTAGTTGATAAAGCGAACCTCTGCTGGATTCAACAAAAACTCGGATTAAAGTGGAGAAAATTTCTTAAACCTTTACTATGCTATTTTAAATTTCTAGCATGTTCATGCTTGTTTAAATTCTAATTTTCAGCATGTCTTATTTTAGTTTCAGCATGTTTAATCATATTTTAATTTTAGTTAACATGTTTTTATGTTTTAATCACTCATGAGAGCATGTCATGCTTATAATCCATGTTTAGGATTTAATTCTATGTTTCAAGCACGCGATGTAATGTTTTCATGCTTTCTTGGTTGTTTAAAATTCTGATATTTATATTTTGAATTTCTTTTATGATTATGTGATTCTTAAATATAAGAAATTGAAGATAAGAACCACGTACTGTCATAGTGACCCGTATGGGTGCTATGGGTATTCTTAACACATGCTTGGAGTGTGTAGTTGCGGGGTGCAACTAAGGGATACTTGGTATGTGGCATCCAATGGAAAGTGGCAAAGAAATGTCTTTCTAACCTAAAGAAGGATATCTAAATTAATAAAATCAAGGGAGTAGAACCCCTTTCATAGTTAACGTCAATTACAACTGAAAAATTGCTTGAATCACTTAATGCATGAAAGTGTTTGAATTTGGATGTGCTATTGATTTGAAATAGTAACTTAGTTGTTTAATGAATGATCCACTAGGCTATGTGCTCACTCCTTCCTTTTATTTTTCAGGAAATTGACTTGAATCATGAAGGCCATGGATATTAGATTATTTCTAAGTTTTGAAAGTTCTATTTTAAGGGCATGTTGCCCAAATTTTGAATTTAAGACTTCCGCTGAATTTTATTTAAGTTTTGAAAGTTATGTACTCTAGTTTTGATTTAAGAATGTAACTTTCTTTATTTTATTTGAATAAATAAAGAGTTTGAAGTATTCCTTTGTCTAATTGTATAGCCTTATTGAATTGAAATTTAATACATTGTGATGTATCCATGAACGTTTTCAATAAGTTTTTAAATAAAGGAATTGAGATGCAAATTGTGTACTTGTAAATATAACATAGAACCCAACCCGCCTTATGGTTGAGCTTAAACCTATTTCTAGGGGGTTGGGATGTTGCAAAGGTGGTATCAGAGCCTAGGCTTTAGGTGCCTTGGGCTAGAATTAGAAAGTCAATCAGTGGCTGTTTGACTAAAATTAGAAAGTAAAATTAGGGTTTTGCTTTGAATTGAATCGAATCTTGAATGCCTTGGGCTAGAATTAGAAAGTTGATCAGTGGCTGTTTGACTAGAATTAGAAACTCAAATTAGGGTTTCACTTGGAATTGAATTGAATACCTTCTATTTTTGAAATTGAAAAATATTTTAGAAAATGTTTCCAAAAATGAAGTACATGTTTTTGAAATGTTTTGGTTGGATACAAATACTACAAGTTGAGCTGATAGTGGGTAAGCCTTGTCCCGAGTAAAGCTAAACATTGAAAGGGAGGTGGTTTATCCCACCCTAGAAAGCGCGGTTGCTATGCAGATTTCAGTCTCGCCGCCCAATCTGGAGGTTGTCCCACCAACTTATATGAGTGGTCTGAGTTGAAGAACACCCTTAATTTATATAAAAGAAAATTAGAAGGTGAAAAATTAGGGCAAGAAATGTTTAGAAATCGAAAAGGATGCCAAAGGTGGTGTCTTGACTAGACAGAGGTTATGAGTCAACCAGTTTGAAACCATGGGTCTTGGGGATTGACCTTAGGTAGAGACATGGGTGGCACGGTGGATCAAAAGCATAAATATTTAGGACATAGGCTAGAGACTGAAACTTGTTTGAAAACAGAAAATTGTTTGATCAGGACATGGGATCAGGAAGCTTCTGTATCTTTCGATTTTTATGTAGTATGAGATGCATAGGAATTCAAGGATATGTAGGAAGCTTGGACTCGGAGAATGATGGACCATGTGTGGTGAATGATTGGTAACTCTGACAAAACGAGTTTCTCTATGCTCGTTGGTATGGGACGGTGGATTATAGTGGGTTCGGGAACCTTAGTTATTGAGAAATTTGCAAAATTATTTGGGTGCGGCTCTGTTATGGGTGAAAGCCTAAGTGGAAGGGGGTACAGTGGTATGAGACACTTGAACCTGAAAGCTTAAGTGGAAGCTTGGAACCTTACTATGCTAGCTTGATTGTATGATTGTCTGATACACATGATATAATGTTTAATTGCTTTGAGACCAAATTCTGTACCCATGTATGAAAAGAACCTAGAAGAAAAACTTTTAAGCCACTAAACAAATCGAGAACATAGAGACATGAATTTAGAGTCATGATAGTACAAACATTTGATGAAGCAAATAGTAACGACCTACTCGATTTATAGACAATGGCTGGAACAAGAAGGTACGCTACTCGATCCACCACCTCTGATGAAACTGAGCAACAGGAACAAGAATTGCCTGCTGGAATGGAGGCACGGATGGAGGCCATGATGAATGAGATGTCGCAGAGGGTGCTGGATCAACTATTGAGGGCACTTCCACAAATAATCCATCAAGCGGTTCCTCAGCCACTAGTACCTGAACCCGCTCAAGTTCAACAGCTAGCACCTGTGGCCCAAGATCCCGAACGTCAGAGGGCTCAGGGGGGTTTGGAGGATGAGAAACAAAGGAAGATGTTGATAGAGCTACAAAAGCTCCATCCTCCTTCATTTGATGGGACAATTGATTGCATTTTGGCGGACCACTGGTACCAAGAGATGGAGGAAATTTTCAATGTACTTAAGTTAACAAGGTCGAGACGAGTGGCATTGGCCACACACCACTTCAAAGGGCTAGTCAGAAGTTGGTGGCATATGATGAGGATAGACCCTAATACAAATGTGGATAACATGAGCTGGGAGAACTTCTCAGAAATCTTCTGTGAAAAGTTCTTTCCAGAGGCAACCTTAAGCAAGCTACAAGAGGACTTTATTCGACTGAATCAGAGGGACATGACTGTTGTTGAATATGAGAGGAAGTTCACCGAACTGGCCAAATTCTCCCTAGATGTGATTAGGGAAGAGAAAAGAAAGGCCAATCGATTTGCATAGGGTCCCAAGATGGAGATCCGAAAGATAGTGAAGACTCTGGGCCTAAAGACTTACAAAGATGTTGTAGAAAAGGCCCTAACACTAGAACGATAACTCAACTTGGAACAAAGGTTGAGGGGGAAGAATAAGAGGCCCGGGAATGAAAATGATCAAGGGGCTCAGACGAAAAGGAAGAATGGTGGGAAAGCACCACCTACACAAAAATAGGGGCAGGCCAAGAATGAGTCAAAGGAACAAGCAAGAAAGCAAGGGCTTTGTTTTGTGTGCAAGTAGAAGGGTCATATGGCTAGAAATTGTCCTAATGCATAGGCTCAAGCTCCTCAGCAAGAGACACAGTAGGGAGGAGGTCAGAACGATCGTCCTTAGGGGAGGCAACAACAGCCGAATGCCAATCAGGGGCATAATCAGGGCCGTGGGCAGAACCAGGCCAGAATGTTCGCTGTTGAGGCCCAAGAAGGCCAAATCCCTATAGTGAAAAGTACATTTTTGTTGTTCAATGTTGCCATGAAATTGTTGTTTGACTCAATGCCTCTAAATCCTTTATTTCAAAAGAACTAGCTGATAGGTTACAACTTGTGAAAAAAAACACTACCTGTAACATTGAATGTGTCCACACCAATAGGGACCATTGTGACTTCAAAAAGAATGTGTAGTTGTGACCTAAGGTTTTGGGATAAACTCATAACAATAGATCTATGTACCTTACATTTTTATGACTATGATATAATCTTGGGGATGGATCGGTTGGACCAGTAACAAGCCCAGATAGATTGTCCTAAAAGACGAGTGACCATAACCCTACCTTCTAGGGAAACCTATAAAATTAATGGGGATATGTGAAAACTACCGATGAGTCCAACCATAGCCATGTTGAGCTGCTTAAGGCAGAAGAATGAGTTTGAGGAACTCCCTGAAGAAGAACCTATGGAACTGAAGAGGATACAAGACCTAGTAGTGGTTAGTGAGTATGAGGATGTGTTTTCAAATGACTTACCTGGACTACCACCTGCTAGAGAAATAAAGTTCAAGATTGAACTTCACCCTAGAACCAACCTCATAGTCATACCTCCTTATAGAATGGTGTAACACCCCCAGCTCCCGATCTCTATCGCATACGTCATAGGCGACGTGGTGGTCTCGTAGCTTGAGACTTCATTTCTTTCGTGTGCAGTCCATCCTGCTTTTTATTTGAGAACTGGGGATATTACTTTTTCTTTTCATCATTTATCACATCTGTTAGTTTCATCAGATCATATCCCAAGGTATAGAGTATAAATACAACAGAAACACAATAATCTCAGTATTTTAAAATAACTGAAAACATTGATTTATGATCAGAGTTACGAACAATTCTATGGGCTCCATAGCCATCTTTTGATAATACAAATACTATCAACATCTGACATGATCAAATATAATGGGTCACAAACCCTATAATACAGTTCATTTCCTACTATCCTCATACTGTGAGACACACTGTTATTAATTTACATTGATCTGCTGGGGTGATGTCTTCAATAGTTACTTGAAAAAAATGATTGGGTGAGCTCAACAGCCCAGTGGATCATACACAGTACATCCATAGCGTTATTTAAACCAAACACTAAACATGCAAACACTTATCATCCATTAGGCGTTTCAAACATTTATTTATCAACAGTTGTCAATTAGACCGAAAGGGGTTAACCTCTATGTTCC
>JAJIYU010019972.1:0-10576 GCA_030144865.1 Tinospora cordifolia | reverse complement strand
AAGGTCATTGTGTTGCAATATAGTCTAATCAAGAGCACAACAAAATGATTGTGCCTTATTGGCCTCGATCAACAAAATAAAGGAAGCAAAACTACAAGGGTTGGGCAAGATAACCATCCCTTGCTAGCCCTAATCCACTTATTAAAAACAAATAACAATATGACAATTGACAAAACCACGACTTCAACATGATTATTCTCTCTAAACCTCACGAGGTTAAGGTGTCTTCACAAAATACCATGATGAGCTCCACAGTGCAACTATTCCTTGTAAACCTCACATGATTTTGCATCCTCAAAGAATAAAATGTTGAGCTCAACAGGATGATTGTACCTTACTAACCTCATATAACTGGTGACAAGCACAATAAAACAAATGTTCCTTACTAACCTAAGAAAAGTACATGTGCTTGACATGTTTGCATCCTAGTTTTGCATCTTTTCATAATAATCTCCTGTAATACCCCAAAAATCCTCAAAATCTTTAAAATAAGAATATCAAAATCATAAATGAGTTCATTAACGTGCAAAAGCACATTAAATACCCAAGAGAAAAATAGTAATTTTGCCACCTAAAGGTAGGAACAAAATCAGGCCAGAATGTTTGTTGTTGCTGATGTTCCCGAAGATCAAGCTCCTCAGTAATAGCACTAGTATTACGTTAAATAAACCATTAGGAGAGTTTATATTTTTGGAGAAGGGTAAGTAAGTTATAATACCCAGAATTTTTTTAAAATTATTAGAATGAATTTAAGAATTTGAATAAAATAAACTTTAGTACAATGAATGTATTTCCAAATCTTTCACACGAATGTCACCAAATAGAGAAATAAAATTCAAGATGGAAGTTTACCTTAGAACTAAACCTGTAGTGATTCTGTACCAAAGAGTACTGGTAGAACTAATTACTCAGCGGAACAAGCTCCTAGAAAGGGAATTCACCAGACTAAGTAAATCACCATAAGGAACCCTGATGTTATTCATGAAAAAGAAAGATTGTTGTGTGTCGACTATCGAAAGTTAAATCCAGCTATAGTTAAGAATAAGTATCCCTTACTAAGAATAGATGACATATTCGATCAATAGAACAACCACTCATTCCTCTAAGACTGATCTTAAGATGGAAAATCAACAGTAGAGGATAAATAACCTTTCCCAAGGATAGATGAACCATTGCGAGAAGCCACAAATTCCTCTGAGATTGATCTTAGGTTAGGATATCACCAATTGAGAATCCTTAGATATACACAAGATAACCTCTAGAACTCAATATGAACACTTCGAGTTAGCAACATTCATGGATCTAAGGAAACAAAGCGTTAAACATAACCTTGATCTGTTGGTAGTAGTTCTAAGGATGATACTCTAACTTACACCAAAACTTAACAAGTGGAACACTTGAGGATTTCATAGGAGACACCTAGGAGAAATCAATTCTTAAGTAAGTCTCGCAAGTACTAATTATAGTCAAATTACTTGGTGTTAGTTGCATTGCATACTAACATTATTATATATATTTTACATATGTTTTGCATGAGTTTAGGTAGAAAATAAGGCATAATTACTTATAATTAGGTACATAATTATTTATATTCATATTGCATGCTACTTATATATTTTAAGAATTTTAATATAGTTATTATCATTTATATTAATAATTTAATGCTCGAGGAAGGATTAATATTTGTTTGTGTAGGTTTATAATAATTGAGAGCAAATATATACAAGAAGGAAGAATAAATATGGAGAAATTGATCACAAGCAGCTAATGGTCAAGCCCAACTCAGTTCAACCCAAAACAACACCCATGCGCTGAAGAAAATGGCGAGATTTGTCAATGACAAAAGGTGTAATTTTGTTTCCCAAGTAAGGGGCACGATTGGAATGGCATGAGAAGAATAGAAAATAAAGCAATTACAATACAAATCTGTGTTTAATAAGAATTCTAAAAGGTTGAAAATCTATAAATAGGCTCTCTTAGTAGTCTTTTAGGATTCGTTCATGATTCTAGTTTGGAAGCAGTTATTGAAGACCAGAGAGAAGAAAAGTGAAGAACGGAATTAAAGAACAAGATCAAAGCCTAGTCTAGTATGATCTTTATTTTATTTAATTCTTTGTTTGGTACTTTCTTAAATATGTCGGGCTAAGTATTTTTATTTCTAGGATGTAATTTAGATTGTAGGAACTTTTGATCTTTATTTTGATTAATTTATTTTGAGGTATTGTTTTATATTCTGTGTGCTTAATGTTTTTTATTGATTGATCACCTATAAATTGAATTTAGATTATTGAATTAACTCGGGAGAGAGGTTCAATAATTAGATAGTCAGAATATAGATCTATCTGAATTAATTGACCGGGAGGTTGTTAATTCTATAGGAGGTTGCACGTGATTAATATTTTTAAAGCATTAGTTTATTGACTATACGCCTCGGGAGGGGATATTAGGCAATTTAACTGATAGGATTAAGGCACCTCGGGAGAGGGTTTTGATTATTTGTGTTATAACCTACAGGATAACATTTAGATTAATTGAAATAAATATTAAAAGTGAATACATTATATTTTACTGTCCTAAAATTTTAATTCATATATTTTTCAATTTAATATTCACTTGCTTTCAATTTAATTTTAAAATTAATTTAAGTTTAATTTAAGTTTTTAATATTTAATTTGATTTTAAGCATTAATAAAATTGAGATTAAAATTAAATTGGGATTTAAGATATTAACCACAAACTGTTCCCAGAGGACGGTAATCCGGTATTTACCGAGTATATTACTATAGCGCTCTTGTACACTTGCAGTGATCCCAACACTTGGCCATATAGAAGGTACCCCTGTAAGTACTAGAAAGGTGGAGGCTGCCAAAAACTAGAAGCAGTCCAAGATCTCTTGAAATTAGTCATACCCATGGAAAGAAGTCAAGTTCGAATCAAATGAGAATTAATTGAAGAAGAAACAGTTAGGACCGTCAACTGTAGGGTACAAAGCCTAAGAACAAAGGACACTATTTTAGTCAAAGTCCTCTGAAAACAGCATATAGTATAAGAAGTTACTTGGAAGCTAGAAAGTGAGATGATGGCTAAGCACCCAAACATCTTCACTAGGAGTACATAACTGAACGACACCCACATGAACAAGTAAGTACAAATTTCGAGGACAAAATTTATTTTAAGGGGTGTAGATTGTAATACCCTGAAAAACTCTCGAACATTAAGAATATACAAATGAGTTTATTAAATTATGAAAACACATTAAATACCTAGGGGTAGAATGGTAATTTTGTCTCTTTGGGGTAAAATGGTAAATTCGCATAAAAAGTAAAAAAAATTACCACTATCCTAATTATCACGTAATTAATTCCACCAAAAATATATATATTAAAATATAAGTAGTGGAATGATATAATGCATATATATTAAAATATGAGTAGTGGAATGATATAATGCATATATATTAAAATATGAGTAGTAGAATGGGGTGGTGGCATATAGATATATTAAAATATGAGTAGTAGAATGAGGTAGTGGCATGTATATTAAAGTACGAGTAATGGAATGGGGTGGTGGCATATAGATATATAGATGTGTGTGTGTGTTAAAATATGAGTAGTAAAATGGGGTGGTGGGATATATATTAAAATATGAGTAGTGGAATGAGATGATTAGCTAAGGATGCCTATAAATAACACCCTTCCCTTCCTGTCAAACCATCTCATCTCATTATTCTCTTATTCATTCTCAAGAGGAAGAGAATCTCATCATTCTTCTCTTTTTCATTTTTTTCTTAGTTCTCTTCTAGTTCAAGAGAAAAAAAAAAGTCTTCTTGTTTTCTCCTTGAGTGAAGAAAGAAGATGGAAGGCTTGACAAGGCTTAAAATACTAAGATCAAAAGGATTAGTGATAGAAGGTGGAAGCGATTTCTGAATTTTATCTTATTATTTTGATTTAAGTATTATGCGCATGGTTGTTCTTCTAGCTTAAGAATATGTCATGATTATACATGTCATGCCTAGAAATGCATGCTTAAGGTTATATGCTAAAAATGCATAAATGTGATAATATGATCCATGCTATGACATGTTTTCCATGAATACATGCTAGTTACTATTATCTTGAATTTATCATACTACTGTTAATCACTAATTAAGATTAAACAGAAATTATCAACCATGTACCGGCACGATGACGAATTTTCATCGTGAGTATTCCAAATGGGTATTTGTGGGGTGTGTACTGAGGGTTCAAATTTAACCCAACTTCATCGATAATAAGTTTGAAGATCTGAATTCGACCTCATCTCCTAAATATAGAATACTGAAGCATAACCCTTTCAGTCTTAATATCAACTAATAATAAACAATTGTTTGAATCATATAATTTGTTGAAATGTTTGTTATACATGTTCTATTTGATTTGAAATAATAAGTTAAATATTTAGAATAATCTACTAGACGCATAAGCTCACCCTTCCTTTTCTAACCTTTTAGGGAATTTCTAAATGGATGTTGCGTAGTTAGTTAATTTCTATTTATGAAATGTTTAAGTCGGGCATGTTAGCCCTAATTTCTATTTTATGTTCGGTTCAAGGGTCCTTGTACTTCACGAAAATTCAATTCAATTAATAATATTGATTTATTTTATCAAATGATTTCACATATGTTATATGAAATCCATTTAAACATTTGTCTCACAGAATTGAGACCAAAAGAAATAGAACAATGTGACATGGCATCGCCTGCCTCCCGGGCGGCCCATGAAATAAGAAAGAGACGTCCAACGAGCAAGCACGTGATGTGAACGTGCTACGACAATTTGGACAGATGGAGGCGAGGTGTTACAAAAACATTGTAGAAAATGACACGAATTAAATTAATAAAATTTACATGAATTAAAGAATATGCTCATATGGACATTTAAATTAAAAGAGGTAAATTATAAAATGTCTACTTAAGTTAAATTATAGAGTTAATAGCCAAAAAAATCCTAACATTTAATGGTTTTGACAAAAATATCATAACTTTCTAATTTTGGCAAACATATCTCAACCTTTGGTATTTATATCAAATTGCATCCAACTGTTGAAAGGGGATTTCATTGGCATACGTGGCAGATGACATTGCAGCAAGGTAAGTGACATGGAGCCTTTGATTTTTATATTATGTCCAGCTCATAAAAAAAAACTAAAAATCAAATAGAAGGATTGGTCAAATTGTTTTAACGTTTGTTTTAATTGTTGAAACCGCGCAACCAACATTATTGATGAAAGAACGAGAGGACTAGTCAAATTGCACAGCCAACGTTATTGATGAAATGACTCCAAACCATTGACAAGATATGGGATATTATCTACTGCTTGCTTGGCTTCAAGAGAGCAACAAGCAATTAAGGTGGTTGGTCTGCTCACAATCTTGTTATTAATAAGAAGAAAAATGGATAACCCATAATAGATTATCGCACCACAATCCCATAAATAATGGGATTTTGACACCACAATCCCATAGATAATTGGATTTTGACACCACAATCCCATAGATAATGGGATTTTGACATCACAATCCCATAGCTGCTCAAACCACAGTCCCAAAAAAAAAAAACAAGAAGAGGAAGGTATAACAGGATTATCACACCACAATTACGTAGCTACTCAAACTATGGTCCAAAGAAAAACAAGAAGATGAAGGTTGACCATTAAGGATTTCAACAAAAAGATGAGATGATGATTGCGTGTTGTCGTGCCTTCTCAGTGGCCTGAAATCGTCTCCTGAAACCGTCACCTGAACCCTTGCCTGAAATCGTCGCTTGCAACCATTGCCTAAAACCATCACCTGAAACTACCTACAACCACACACCACAATCTCCGTTGACAAGGGTTCCTCTTCGCTTCGACAGATCTGAGCACCACTCGCAAAGGGTTCTTCTTCGCTTTGATAGATTCGAGCACCACCTGCAACCTCTGGTTGTGTCTTCTCTATCCGTCGCCTGCAACCACACCTCCACACCTCTGTTTCGACAAGATTCGAGAACCACACCGTTTTCCTCTTCTTCGACAAGAATGAAAGGCTTTTGTTTGATTTTCATTTTTTTTGTTTGTTGAGTTGGACATAATATAAAAATCAAAGGCTCCATGTCACTCACCTTGCCGCAATGTCATCTGTCACGGATGCCAATTAAATCCCCTTTGAACAGTTGGATGCAATTTGATGTAAACATCAAAGGTTGAGATATGTTTGACAAATTAAAAAGTTAGGATATTTTTTCCAAAACCATCAAACATTAGGATTTTTTTTGGCTATTAACCCTAAATTATAATACATGTGACTTAATGATCTTATAATATTGTTAATTAATAGTAATTCAATTTGTGACATATTACTATTTTGTACTAAAGAAAAAAATTAATTAATTAAAATTAGGTAGAAATAAATATAATAAGAAAAAAAAAATGTCCACTATCTTAAGTGTGATGATCAATAGCTAAATAACAAATAATATTATTGCTAAAGTTAAAAATAAAATATGATAAAATATTCTACAAATCTTAAAATATGGGTAATGGTATGGAGTGGTTGGCGAATAATGCCTATAAATATCTCATTTCTCTTCCCCTCAAATCATTTCATCTCATTCTTCTCTTCTTCATCTTCTTCTTAGTTCTCTTCTAATTCAAGAGAAAAAAGTCTCCTTGTTTTTCTCTTCTTCATTTTTTTCTTAGTTCCCTTCTAGCTCAAAAGAAAGAGAGTCGCATTGCTCTCTCCTTGAGTGAAGAAAGAAGGATGGAGGCTCAAGAAGGTTCAAAATAACAGTGTAGGAACATGAAGGAATTAAGCGCATAAGATGGATATGATTTTCAAATTTTAACTTATTATTTTGATTTAAATAAAATATGTATGTATGCTCGTTAGTCTAGGACTATGCTTTAAATTGAACATAAATGTTATGCCTTGAGTTGAATATGCATGATGGTTGAATTTACATGATTAATGAATGGTGATACATGTTTTCAAGGATACAAGTGATATCATGATCCATGTTATATTATTGATCAAGTAACATGCTTATGGAATGATGACTACCATGTTTACGATGCTCACATGTTTTATTATTGAAAGATATATCTAATTTAATCTATTATTGACATGATTTGTCATTAAAGAAAAATTAATAAAGATTATAACAATGTACCGGGGTGATGGCTGGTCATTAGATGTCATCGTAGGTGTCCCTAACCCAATTTGTCCTTGAGACTGATACTACTATCATGACAGTAACAATGGTGAGATGGAACTGAGACTCGCAGAGGATTTCACTCCCTAGTTAGGGTCCTACATAGGTAACCGGCCTTTGGGTGTTACCTATAGATAACATCCCAGACCATAGGGGGAACCTAAGGTGATTCCTTTCAGTCTTTACGTCAACTGATGAACAATCAAATGTTTGAATCACCTAGTCTATGAAATTGTTTGATATGTATGTTTTATTTGATTGAAATACTGGTTTAAATATTTGAGATGATCCATTAAGCTCTTAAGCTCGCCCCTTTTTCTAACATCTAAGGAAATTAAAGATCAAAGGCTGAGTGGAGAGTTTTCCTTTCTAGATTCAAAATTTTGTTTAAGTCAGGCATGTGGTCCTAGTCTCCTTTTCTGTTTTAAAGATGTTTTATGAAAATAAATTCAAAGGTCCTTGTACCTTATGAATGTCAAAAATATATTTTCAATCACAGAATTTCAATTGCTTTACTTTATTTCAAAATATTCTATGTGAAATCTATGTGAGTTGTAGTAAATCAAGAAGTCTCATAGAGCTAGGACAGAAAGAAAGAAAAAGAGATAAAAAGAAAGAGATAAAGTGACGCTCTGCCTCCCAAATACCCAAGACGATTGATGTTACACTTTGCGCTTGAAGATAACACGCCAATTATGTAGGTTTGAGGGTATTTTGGCAAATTGCACCCTCCAAACTAGAAACCAGTTGACGTGGACCATAGGGGGAAGGCGAGGTGTTACATCTCTACACTTAGGTGAAGTTATGATTGGATGTCATGTTAGACAACATTCCAACCTAACTTATTTGGCTCTACTTTTAATTGGGATGCCTTAAACATGACATTTGATTGACAATGATAAAGATATACATGCCCTAATACAGAACAAACCTACTTGGGAACGTACTAATGTAAAGCAACACTAGGTGAAATCAAGCACTGATAAGCTAGCATGATAAAGAGGACGATGTCTAATTCCTTCACAATCACATTTCTTTTGAAAGATATTTGGAAATGGTATACATTTTGATAAGGTTTCATAAGAATTGATAGACAAAAGAGTTTAAAAAAGAGAAGTGCACATAGAGCACCCAAGTGTAGTGTCGAAGAGCATTTAAGAAGTTATATGGTTCGTGTTAAACCAAAATGCCTCATCTACACAAAATTAGATACATGGAATCACCCCAACAAAAAGAAACAAATAAAGCAAAAATGCTCGTCAATGATCATTCAACGAAGACAACCAAGCTAATTTGTGCACCATAATGATGAGGTGATTGTATTTTGAAATTTTATTTGTATTTTTTTATATTTTTGTGTATTTTCGATATTTCTATTTATATTTTTGAAATTTTTGGATACCCTACAAAGTTTAGTACAATAGAGAACTTCTATAGAAATATCCAAGTCTCTAAGTACCACCAAGACTCTATAAATAAGACATTCTACCACAAATTTAAGGTACGCAACTTTGCTCTATGATTAAGTTGGCACTGGCTGGCTTAGAAGTCAAGTTCTAAGACAGCAAGTGTGCCGACCTCTAGGTCAACTAGTGCCAATCTAGTGTCAGAGAGCATTTTTAAAGATATATGGTTCATGTACCAAAATTTTCCATGTACATAAAATCAAATATGTGGAATCACCCTAACAGAAATATATGAAGAAAGTTGGAATGCTTGTTAACAATGAAATAACTAGACGACCAGACAAGCTCTATAACTTATAATGAATATATTTTGGAGTTTTTACCTATATTTTAAAGATTTTTACCTAAATTTTTGTAATTTTGAGATATCTTATGAAATTCAATCTAACAAAAGACTTCTATGGAGATGTCCAAATCTCTGAGTGTCTAATTCGACCCAAATTTTTGTAAGGATCTCTATTTTTCTTTACGCTCAAGTCAACTCAACCTTTCAAATTATCTATGTCATGATCTCATTTGACTTATGTATCAAAGATCCTTGGCCAGTGCAATATCAATGTTTCTTTTAATAGTTTTTTTCTCTTTATGTTTAGATCATCTTCAAACAACAATTGCCATCCAAGATGGCAATGCCTTTCCCCCTTCATCAAATTTTGGTGTTGGTCATTTTTCACTATAACAATAGTTTTTCTCAAAAACTTTGAGCAAAAAACTTCACATTATTTGGTTGTAATTTGAGCAAAAGGATTTGGTTTCAATATGTTAAAAAGATTTCTTGTGCTCTTAATATTTCACATCAGTCCTACACTAGAGCGATGCGTGAACTAAATAAGCAATTGAGCCTTACTAATGCCAAGCGCTTTTGGAAAACTCAGGTTCAAATCTTGCTAAGAACAAAACCTACACTCAGTCAGTGGTGGCTAAGGTAGGGACAATATTGGTACGTAGTGGGCCCGCGGTGTTACAAATAGTATCAGAGCCACTCTAGGTGTGACAAAGGTGTGAGTCCTGAGGACAGGACTGCTCCAAGGGGGGTGGATTGTAATATCTCACGTCGGTCTGACACTAGAGCGACGCCTGAACTAAATGAGTAATTGCAAGCCTTACTGGTGTCGAGCACTTTTGGGAGACCCAGATTCAAGTCTTGTCAAAAACAAAATCCTACACCCAATTAATGGTGGCTAAGGTATGGACAATATCGGTACGTAGTAGACCCGGGTTGTTACATGCTCCAAGATTTTACAATTTATCTTGAATTTTTTTTAATTGTTTTTAAAATCTCATGAGCTTCAATCTTTATGCTTAAGAGAATCATTATTAAAAAAGAAACGAATTGGAGATCATCAATATCTTTGCAAGCCAATCATTTTCATTCTTTGATAATCTTAGCTTGAGTTTAAATTAATATTTTTAAGCTAAGAGATCTTGTGATGCTTTAGCAATTATTGCAGTTATTGATTTTACGCACTTTATTTCGCATTCTTGCTACAATCAACATATATTGCTTGTGCCTTTCAACTTCATTTCATATTATGTTGGCTATACACTCTCCTTAAAGTTTTCATTAAATCTTATAAACTTAAAAAGAAAACTATTTAAAAATATTAAATATACTAATATTAGTAAATTTATCCTTTAATTTAAGAAAAAAAAACAACTAATTTGAAATTTTCACTACCTCCAAATCTTATATCACATTGTATTAGTGAGCTTAATTATTTTTACTTGATAATTGTTGATGGGATGATCTGATATATTATCTACTTTTAGAAGATATATATATATATATGATTAGATTTTTGATAGTGATGGTAATGTTGATAATTTATTGCAAAGCTGATGGAAAGTTATAAATGAATGGGTGAAATTTGAAAGATTGTTAAC
>JAJIYU010019971.1:0-10577 GCA_030144865.1 Tinospora cordifolia | reverse complement strand
TTGCCAGTTTGCCAGTTTGCCAGTTTGCCAGTTTGCTAGTTTGCTAGTAAGGCAAGAGTCATTAATTGGTCAAGAATGGCCCGATACCTCCTAAAATTGTTGTGTAGTGATGAATTGGTTTACAACTAGCTACTAGCCTTGTATCATCTCAATAAAATAAAATAAAATTAGAACTCAAATGCTCTAGTGACACAACCAACAATCCAAGACTTATTTTCCTCAAGTGGAACAATTCATAGATTATTGGAAGAAAATACTACAATTTGTTCAATTTGGTTGTACCAGATTTCGTTGACTTTGACAAAACATATTGAAAATGGTAAGGTCTTTATTTGTCGTTGCTCCTTGCAACTATTCTTTTATGGTATGAGTCAACCAATGATTGGCTAAGTGAACTTGGTTGGCTTCTCATGAAGTAAGACTAGGGATTGAGTCTCTCCTCCAACACGTTGGGCACTGCACGTTTCTCCCATTTGAGCAATTTGTGTTTGAAAGAATTAGTCAAGAATATCCTAGATATCCCCATTTTATTTTATTCTAAGAAAAATGATGTTCTTCTATAGTTTCTGAAAGACCAAGGGAACTTAATCGTACCTAGCAATTAGCCTCATAACAGTTTCGAGAGTACCGAAACTAGAATTTGTATTATTATTGTCCCCAAATTCGTTGCCAGTGGGATTAAGCATGAGATTTTACTCGAAAAAACCTCAGTATTGATGGGGGAAATGCCAATTTATATTCCATGTAATATAGTGTACTTGTTTATAACTAAGGTTTGAAAAAGCATGACGCGTAAGCCATGAGGCAGTTTATAACTAAGGTTTGAAAAAGCACAAGGCGTAAGCCATGAGGCAGTGTGAAATATAAGCCTTGAGGTGGTGCGAGGTGTAGATATCATTATTAGATGAAACTAAATACACTTTGAAAGCTTCGAGTATGCTTTATCTTAAGTTGATTTATCCTAGTATGCATGCATGAAAAATCAATTTTTATAAATTGATTGAGTTGTTGACAGTATTAGCAAATTAACGATGTATGTGTATTTACAAAATTAAAAACCATAACATTTATTGATCATAATAAGATTTTGGGATCCTAAGACCAAAACAAGGCGAAGAAAATAAAGCAACTATCACTATCAATCTTCAATTACTTATTTGAGTACCGAAAACAAGCAAAAAAAAAAAAAAAAAAAATTGAAATCATATGATTATGTAAACTATGTCATGAAATGTATCCAAAGAGCAATATCTCGAATAGCCATGTATTATATATGTCAATATTAAACGATCATTTATGCCAAATAAATAATTCAAGTTCACATTCAAGAAAATCAGTCTATTATGTTAATTTCTATATCTTTCCATTTGTTAATGGATTAAATACTTATAAATTGCTAATGATATTGTTTTCATTGGGATGGCTAATTAAAATACAAAAATTGGCATGTTTAATCTCTTTTTATTTTTTTAGAGGAATGCACTCCCACTTTTTAGGGTTAAATTTAATAAAATTGAAATCAAATGTGATTTAGATGAAAATGGAATGTACATGACGTAAATTATCATAAATTTAAGTGAGATGCCATCGAAAATGCTAAAAGAATATTTATATGAAATTCAGATTTATTAGAAAATTTAAGGCTTATGCCTCAATATGCCTCAAAGCATTATTTCTCAGGGCTTACACTTTAAACTGTGAACCCAATGATTATTTTGGTCTCTACATATCTCGAAAATCTCCATCTTGGATCAGTGAACCCAATTATTTATTTCAATGTGTTAACATGATCTATTTTACATCACCTATCACCATGTGACTCACCTTCACATATGCAGTTCCCAATTGAACCATCATCTTTAATATTACTTGTTGGCTAGGACTATTTAACCCATTTAAGTTATAAACCTGCGTGGGATTATCTTTTATTAGGAATATATAATGGTTTGTTAAGGTTTTTAACGCTTCTTCTACTAAGACATTGATTTAAGAGACTTAGGGTCCAGCTTGTAACCATCACCATTATAGTACACTTTGAGTACTAGACTTTAACCTATAGATGTAGACATATGTAGACCATATATAGTTTTCTGATGTTTTTTTGTAATTGTGACTTTATTGCTTTCATTACAAACACGATGACATCAATCTTCTTAGATTGATTTTGCTGATCTTATTGATGCTATGTGGATGACATAATTATTACTAAAAAAAGATCTAAAATAGAATGATTGAAATCCTTGGTGTGTAAGGAATTTTGATATGATGTATCTTGGTGTTGTGAAGAGGATCCTAGAAATATACAAGGGTTGGAATGCAAACAAGGTTACCTTTCACACAGGGGATATTTTAAAAGATAGAAAGAGAAAGAGTGCTAGAGATTTTCAACTTGGGGAATCCAAAATTGGTGTTGACATAAGAAATGTTTTAATGGTTTGGTTATACCTACACTCGTAGGTGATAGATAGATCACCTCTCAAAGCTCACTCCAATTTTGAATGAAAGTTGCTAGCTTGAACCTTCTCTCTCTCTCTCTCTCTCTCTCTCTCTCTCTCTCTCTCTCTCTCTCTCTCTTAGATTAAGAAACATTAGAAAACCTTAATAAAAACTTATATATGTGTTGGCCCAAATTAAAGTCCAAGAGGGGTTGTGCAGTTTGGGAAGAACACAACAAGTCAATCTTCAAAGAGTAGGAAAGTGCAGGTGATCAAGTGTGGCAGACATTGACTCTTTTTGCGTCTTGGGTAACAACCAGTCAACCACCAAATTAGGAAAAGGCCTCGCTTTTGGCGAATGGACAAGAAATTGGAATAGTATATTATATGGGCGTTAAAAGAAGTTTTACATTTTGTTTTTTTTTGTAAGATGTAATTGTATAGTGCTTCACTCTTTTCAGTCTATGATACTTTTATAAGGTTTATCTCAGCAAACATTTTACTATTAATAAAATTCTCTCTTTTCACAAAAAAAAAAGTGCAACAAGGGGTGTATTGGAATTCATGTTGACTTTTTTACTTTTTAGAAAATTAAATAGCACGAACAATAAAGATGCAAGTAAGTAAGAAAGAAAAGAACAAGCCTTAAACGATTGGATGTGGTTTGATTCTCGAAGTCTATGTCCAAAAGTTGAGTCCCCATGCAAGATTTTTAGCAATGTGCTTATGATCTTACTTCAATGGTGAGGATCAAGCCGATTACACTCTTGCTTTCTAGGTTTGAGTAGCCTTTACAATGAGCCTCCTTTTGCACTCTTCTTTACTAGTGACACAAGTCACTTTACAATAAAAAATGGAAGTAAAAGGTGTTATCTTACCAATAACAATTCAATAGTCTTTCATGCATGGCTCAGTTTCTCATAGTGAATGTTCAACCAAAAGATGAAGGTTTTCAATCCTATTGAAAGAGAGGAGAACTTTGAATGCTTTAAATAGCTTGAATGAATCTTAAAAGATTTTGATCAAAGTAGAAGAACACTTACAAAGCAAGTAAAAATGATTTTTGAACACTTAGAAAGTTAGGAGAAATTTCAGTTGTGCACAAGTTATGAACACAAGGACATAAAACAAAAATAATTGTGGACATATCTGCTAAAGAATATGGAAGATTGGAGCAGCGTGAATGAGGAATGGACGAGTAGAAGTTGCTTTTGAAAAATTCAAATAAGTCAAATTACAACTTGCATTGACAAGGGTCTCAGACATGCTGGTGTTTTGAACTATAGTGCTGGCTAATTTCTCGAGAGCATTGGATTTTGCTGCCCACAAATCCATGATAATTAGTGCAGTGGCCTCTGTACCAACGCATTGGGTCAAATTCCAGAAATCCAGCTATTTTTCTAGGCATTGGCCCCTCCGAGTTAGCAAGCTATCTTGCTTGCAAAAGTGACTAGGAGCCTTGCTTGATTTTTATATTCTCACTAGTGCGTTGGGCGTTTAGGTTGCTAATGAGTTTTGCAATGACTTGGAGAAATATGGACCAGCTAGCTAGCATGCTACTGGTCTTAAAACTCTTAAAATCTAGGTCTTTGAAGATCAAGGTTACTCCATTAAATTCCGAACACTTTGGCATTGAATTGAGAACATTGACAAATTTGAGGAATCGAAGAACAGGTTTAAAGGCACTCTTAAACTCATTTTGATGTGTTTTAAGCAAAATTCAAAATCATTTTGAAAAAAAAATGTAAGGAATGATATGATTTTGTGAAAAACTCAAGAGGAAGACATTACAAAGTAAACAAAATCCATTAAAGATTACATGTAATGAGTAAAGTCTTGACGCTTTGATCTTGAATGATTTGTTATCTATCTTGGTATGATCTTGAGAAGCTTCATTGGAATGCTTAAACACACAATGAAGTGTTAGAAATGTCGTTAGCAGCCATTAGAACTTCCATCATAGCTCATTAATAATAGGGCCTTAAAATAACCTCACATATAACTAAAATTGGTTTAATAGGCCCGAATACAAGTGTTGCGAGCCACATACGTAAAGGATAATAGGTTATCCTCTTGATAGTATTTTAAAAATTTTGAGCTCTTCATTAATTCATTAAAATAGCTTAATAAGTAGATAAAGGTTAAAAAAATGACAGTTCTTCAATCTTTCTTTCATCTTTTCTTAATCAACGATAGTGAAGATTTTAGAAATATTTATTTTCTCAAGTTGCACATTTTCTTTTGGAGCATATAATTGGTATTACATTTATACATCATATCGTTGATAATATATTTTACTACTGTGGAATAGGCCACACCAAGGTAGCATCTATGCACCTTATTACCCTAGGCAAGATGAGGCATCCCTTTAAAACCTTGACCACACAAGATAGAAGATAGATGCTAATGATATTGTTTTATGCTAGTTGATATGATGCTAAATTTTCAACCAAAATATTCGAAATAACTATAGTTCAATGAAAGTAGGCAAGTAATGAATTTCACTCAAAATTAAGGGTGACAATTTGTGGCACAACACGATAATCTGACCTGAGCACGACACGAAGTTAATGGGTTTGGGTTTAACATAAATGAGGTTGAGTCAAAACGGGTGAAACACGATTAGGCACGATTAAATTTGGGCCACAACCTGATAACCTTGAAAATGACACATTTTACAGAATTATGAATAAGTTAAGTGACAAATTATAAGTAAGTTAATTTACTATAATTTTTTTATTATTTTTAAAAAATAATTTTTAATTTAATTTATTTTAAATATGTTTTATATTTTTATTAATATATTTTTATAATTTTTAATTTTAAAAATTGATTGTAAGAAGTTACATACGTAATATATAGGTACACAATTATGATATGGTTACAACACGACTTATTTATAACATTGCTCGTTTGCAATATATGGGTCACACTTGTTTAAGACACAACCCGTTTGTGACATGATAAAACAAATTGCCACCCTTACCCAAAATTTATCAAATGAGTTTTAGTTTTTTTTTTTATCATTCATGGGCTAACAAGTGTGAAATAACTTAATTAGTATTTTGGGGAAAATGATCAATGTGGAAAAACCCAACCCTGTTCTCTAGTTAATGCAAATTATTAATGTATTGCATGACAATATATTATTATAATGAATAGTTTAATTATGCATTATAAGAAGATTATCTTTTGTTTGTATTTAGACTAATTTAAACAAAGCATACTTAGTGTGCTTGCTATACATCTTCTTGTGATGTAAAACATAGGTTTGGAGAAAAGCATAATTCTAGTTCCACTTTCTGCCAGAAAACCATCAAGGAATGAACCAATTTGAAATATTAAAAATGATTTCCAATAGAAAAAGTAGACAATTAAGTTGGATACAAGACAAAATAAGGGAAAAATAGAATCCTAAAATCTATTATTAAATGTTTAAATGCTGACTGTGAAAATCAAATGAAAATTAATACTTGTCTTAGCTTTGTGCCTTTAGTCTTATAGTGAGAGGGAGAAAGGGAGGGAGAAAGAAACAAAGGAAAGAAAGATGCTTTGCAGATAAATAAGGCACTAGTGGTTCACAAGCTAACCATCATTCCCAATCCAACATTCATGTTATATTGTTATGTGTCTATGCAAAAATATTCTAAGATAATTGCTTGGCTGATAAATAAGTGAAAGAAAAGCCACTAGTGGTTCACAAGCTAAGCATCATTCCCAATCCAACATTCATGTTGTATTGTTATGTGTCTATACCAAAATATTCTATCTGGTTGAACATGACTTTGACAATAACAATATATGGCATCAAAAATTCCATTCAACTCAAAAAAGACAAGTTCGTTGGGAAAGGGCAGTCATTATTGTTCAACATAAAATCTCAACTATTTGTCAATAAAAGCTATGATAAGAGAAATATGACATAATTCTCTGAATTTTCATCGAGTTCTATTGACTTTTTATCAATGAATTACAAATCAAATTTAGATGAATATTCATTACTATGATTCCATTGAAGTTATGAAAAATATGAAAATGATTTGTAACGCTCCAAAAAAAGTAATTTGGAGGACTCCAAAAACTCTTTTATATTCTTATATTTTTATTTTTTTACTTTTTACTGTTTAGCAGAAAGTAAGAAAATCAGTACTAACTTTAACTTCTTTTGTATAAAATATTCCTAAAGAATAAGAATGTATGAGTTAGAAAAATGGTTTCATTTCAATGCATTGGCTCCATAGAATCATGAAAAAGATGATTTACAAACTCAAATTTAAAATTGTGACAAAACAATTGCAATATGAAATGAACTTGACCACACAATTTATAAAATATGCATGCATAATCTATGTATATATATTTTTAAATATAATCGTAGAAGTCGTAAAATGCCTGTTAACTAATGCAATATACGTCAAGCAATATAGAGATTAGAGGTTATAAATCTTATATATTGTATCATTTGATTTCATAATTTCATCAGTTTTTATGTATGTGAGTATGGTTCTCTTTACATGTCTAAAAGAAATTATTCTTTAATCTATATCTATCCTATCTATAAAGCAAGTACTTCTTAATGATGGTATGTCAATTTTTTCTAAGTAAAATACGAAAACTATTTATTATTTATAAATGATCATCTAAAATTATATGCAACTTAAAAGATAAAAAGAAGGGTATTTTTGTATAACTTAACGCCTTCCTAAAATTTTGTCATGTTATCAACCTGCTACTTTAGAAAATTGTCTTGAACCAAACCAATACTCCCATCCCAATTTAATTTCTTAGCTACATCTGCATATGCAATCCTTTTAACTTTTTTTTTTCCTGTTTTTTTAATTATAATTATCACGCCTTTATTCATCATGTGCAATGCATGTGTCCATGGGCTTGTAATGTTCAAATGCAATTCCTTTAATTCTCCACAATGTCAAGTTTTTGCAAAAATTGTCCATGCTGAATTGAGCTTTCTCGGATGAATTCTGAATTTTAATGTATCACATGTTTAGGGGTGAATTCATATTTTTGATTCTTGGCAAAAAAATATGACATGATCACCTCATAAATTTCTGTTCCCAGCAATTTTCAAGATTCTCGTCTTGAGAAAAGCATCTTTATGGAAATATTATATCCAAAACATGGTCCTCATCTCCATGACTGATGTTGGCTCCATTCTCCAGTCATGACATTGAATATTCGTTTAATTTCATTGTTATTCTTTACAAATTATTTATATTGTCTTACTTGCAGGCCCATCTAATAAGACTGCCCAAAAGTCTCTTGGCAAAAACTGCCACCATCAAGAACACTGCACAAGTATGTGGGTCCTGTCAGTTGCTTCTTAATTCTTATTAGTCATATTGAAGTTCATTCCTGATAATTTAGTTGCTTTCATGATGTTTAAAGCAGGTTTTAGAGCATATGCCTTGGGTCATTTCATCCCTGGATGCATATATGGAGAATAGCTTGCAAAGGTCTTTTTCCTTTTCTCCCCTTATCCCTTCTCCCACTTAATTTATTTTTACTTAAATTTTTTTTTTCCTTCTTTCAGATTGTTTTCTGTTTATTGTTCTCAATAATCATATAATTCTTTGCCTTGATAATTCGTAGAACTTCATTCTGTACACGCATGGATAGACAAGATTTAAAAATTATTTTGGTTTATGTAGTAGCTTTTACATTACTAATGGTTTTCAAATTAATTGTCTAAGTCACTTAGATAAGTTAGGTCAAGAAGGTGAAGTTGTGGTCTTCACACGATCAGGGTGCACAGCATTGCTCTGACAGAGTTGTAATTGAATGAATATTTCAGGGTGTTTACTTTAAGTTGACATACCTCATGTCAGCGTGTTCTGTGTCCAACACTTCCATCATATGACACATCTGTTGACACGTTAAATTTTAGGATATTACCTTGTAAATTTTTTAGTTGGAAGCAAGAGAAAGTATGAGAGGATACTGACTAACAGGTGAGAGTTTGCTTAAAGTGAGGGAACAAAGTAGATAGTTGAATGATTGCAAAGAAAAGATTTAAAAAAAAAAAAAAAGTCGGTATTGGGTGCATAGTTAGCATGACATTTTCCAAGACATTTAAATTTCAAGACACTTTTTTGCTGTCCATGAATTTGAAAATGTACAAGTTGGACCTTTAGATGTGTATCTCTATCTATGACACTTGCCCCTGAGTCTAGGTAACATAGCTGATGATCACTAGGCTTCCAGAGAATCATAGACACTTGGTTTATTATTAATCATATCCTTTGGTTTGACTGAGGTTTGTGCTACAGAGATTCCTACTGAAACTCAGCTGTTGTACTGCTCGACCTGAGTCATTTTGATCATCCTAGTTTTACTTGATACACAACTCTTGGACAATCCAAGTGATTCCTGATTCCTGTCATCCTTTCTGTTATTACAGACTTGGAGAGGGGATTGAAATGACTTGGGTTTTGTCATCCAGTTTTGATATTTTCTAGTCATTCTTTCTAGAGACTGCCTGACCTTTAAAGTGACCAATTTTGTGTCTACAATATGTCATATTCCTTTACAAAATTAATGTTAGAAGCATGTGGTGAATTGTGAAACCTGGAGCCATTTCTTGAATTTGATATTAATGGTTTCCTACAAGATAAAGCTGTAGAAATTACTAATTAGTTATGATAGGCATTACTTACACTAGCTATAAGAAGGTTATTAGGGTGGAATCAGGACACAATTATGGTTGTGTCATCCTTTCCAGTATTTAGTGAATGCATGTCTGCAATTGTTGCTATACAGCATTTTAGAGGGGAAAGCGAGACTTGTCTAAATTCTCTCCTTCTGACGGCAATGGTAGCAATTTATTGCTCGATAAATTGAGCAGCTTACTTGGTGAACTACAACATATGACCTCATTGTATGATGTCATCATGTATTTTGATTAGTCTTTTTTTTTTTTCATTTAAAAGAAATCAAAGGTAATGCATTTCATGAAAAACTGTCACAAAGCTATTACTACATCTCATATGGAAAACATATCACACTAATCCATTTGTCATTTTCAATATTTGACACCTTTTGATTAGTTTTATGTTTGGTTTTGTGCAGTCTTCCTCATTTGAACACTGTGATTCAGTTACTTTCAAATATTGAAAGCTCCCGGCTTAACTCCGCATCGCTTGTTCCCCAGCCTCGTAAGGTAGTAATTCTTATAGAAGAATAATTTCTTCTATGACTTGTACATCTGATGACTTGTTCTTCCACTTTCAGGAGCAAGATCAAACAGGGGAAGAACATGAACCATAAGGTATGCTGGTGCAGTTGGGATTTGTAACATGGAAGGAAATGAAGCAAATGTTTGGTTGAACTTTTCTCCAGATGTCTTCTCGAACATCCTCTTATTCCGCTGTATGCCAAACACTTCAATAGTAGCAAGGATAGCAACTTTACCAACATAAAAAGGCAAGCATGGGAGAGATAAGACGAGGGGAAGTGTTTATGTGAAGAATATAATGTGTTTTGAGCTGCTTATGGGTTATACACAACCCAAACAACTTGAAGCAACTTGAAGCAACTTGACTTTGTAAGGAAGAGGGATAATCTAAAGGGAGAGATTTTTAATCAAGAAATTAAAGAACACTTGCCAGGAAAAGGGTGGAGATATTAAGATTCTAGGTAATGGTTGTGATGGAAGGTGAAGGGAATCACAAGTTGAGAGTATATGGCACGTAAGGAGACACATTCATCCTGCAATTGGGCAGGTGGTTTAAATTTGTAAGAGATCAAAGTTGAAAGTTAAATTTACTAGAATCTGGTATGCCTCATTTTCCTTTTTAAGTTTACTTTTAATCTAATCCCATTTCTCTCTTATCTGTAATCATCAATATTGAAAGCCTCTCTTACAAATTGTAACTGCTTCCATTGGCGGTAGTCACCAATTCCCATGCTACTTACCTTTCCCAAGAGGTACTCTTGATTTGAATTTACATCTTAAAGTGACTAGACTACAAGGGTGATACCTTGCGCACGATAGAGGGGAGAGAGAGAGAGAGACAGAGAGAGAGAGACCGATATTGGAAAAAATTGGCTTGGTGCACGAGGATCCGCTCGGTTCCATGCAACGAAAAGGTGCCTAATCCCTTGAGAAACGGGCCCAACACAAAG
>JAJIYU010019970.1:0-10596 GCA_030144865.1 Tinospora cordifolia | reverse complement strand
TTATTATTATTATTATTATTATTATTATTATTATTATTATTATTATTATTATTATTATTATTATTATGTTTTCTTTTTTGGTTTTAAGTCCTTTTAGTGGGCATGTTAGGTGATTTAAACTTGCCTAATTAAATGGTAGGAAGTTGTTTCATTTAGTACTCATATGTGATAGTTTCTTATTAAAAAAATGCTTTATACAATTGTAGAAGGGAATTTAAAATTTCTAATGCATTTGAATAGTAATTATAAATAATACCTATCAAAACCATCTAACATGCACATTCATACTACAATATTTAGTTCAGGTTGATTTAACATTGTCTAGTTTTGGTGAACCAAAAAATTAAATGAATAGAAGAAAACTGTAGAGATTGTATGAGTCATAGGTTTGCTTTATGATTTGAAAAAAATTTAGTGCCACTTGGAAAAGTGAAGAAGCCATCATACCAAGCTGTCAGCAGGTTTCCTGGCGTCAACAAGCACTGTGCCGGTCCATTGCAGTAGAGCCAATACAATCTCTGGTCCACAGCCAACATGATTCCCAATCCCTACCGTTGCCCTTTCTCACCTTCCTATAAATTAAACTAAATCCAATGCTCACAGCCAGGAAGCAGCACCAACTTATTTTCCATATTCTCTCGTTTCAGCTCACTCTTTCCTGTTCCTCTTAAATGGCGCATCGTTATCACCTTTCCAAATTTCTCCTGCTTCTCATCGCTGTGCTTAATTCATTGACGACCAACAAAAATGTTGTACTAGTGAACGCAGCCCGTAGCCTTTTACAGGAAAACAACTTGCCCAACATAATACCTCAGTTTCCGAAACCCGAATTGCCTTCATTTCCTCTTTTCCCACCGCTGCCAAAGCTTGAATTTCCTCCCATGTCGAGCCCATCAGATTCACTGGTGCTACTACCATTGCCTACACTTCAATTACCTCTGCTACCACCGTTGCCAACACTTCCATTACCGCAGCTACCACTGTTGTCTCCTTTTCCACAACCTCAATTTCCATTTTTTCCTAATCCTGCAGTGCCTACCACCACTACTACTCCTACCCCTTAATTGAATTTCCGTGCTATAATGTTTGCTTCCTCTACTTAATTTGTGTCACTTCATGTTACTGTTTGTAATTCTTCGTTTTATTTTCATCTTCATCTTTAATGTCAGGAGGAGCATGCAACATGGGAAGAAGTTAAGGATGTCTCACGTTTGGGATTGTTATATTATGTTCTGTTTTATGGTTTTGAGTTAATGCTGGATGTACTACGTATTTTTATTCTGTTTGGATTGTGTAATAATCTTTATTGATGACATCTGCATTTTATTTTCTATAATAATTGAATATTTGTTTCGGTTGAACTCAATATAACTCAGCTTTGTCTTAATGTGATATGTTAATTGATTTTACCTTTAAAGTTCAGAATTAGCGACTTTTCAATATCATTGGGTCAAAAAGAGCAAACTCACAAGTGCAATGCTGAAAAGGCAACTTACCTAGGCTAGGTAGAGAATTACTCAAATATTAAATAAGAACTAGTTAATTGGAGGCAAATATTATGTATTATCTATATGTACTATTTACTCTATTGTTTTCAATGTTTTTCCTTGAAGTTCTTTAATGGAGATGCAATCTTAGAGATTTGTAGCACTATTCTAATGTTTCTCATTTGATTTTAAGTACATCTGTGCAATACACTAATAATACCCAAAATTTTTAACCTTAATCATAAATTGATTGAAACTATTCACAATTTAATTTCATTTAACTTTTGTAACAAAGTTTGACCATGGACAAGAATTGATCCACTTTACCGATATGACATGGATATTGAAGAAGTTTATAAAATTATTTATTGGCTGAAATGGTCATCATGGAATTAGGCACTGAGCTTTTTATTGAAATATTCAAGACGTTGAGATTCTTGTCCATTGAAGGGACCATGGGGTATCACATGACATACTCATGGAAAGAAGGGCCACCTACTTTTGCAATGAGAATAGTGGGTGAGAAATGTGGCAGTTTGGTTATTTTCATTTTAGTGCAAGTTTTGCTGTGAATATGGTATATATTGTGACATTATAAGAAATATATTTGAAAAAAATAAAGATAAGAACACATATTTGAGGAAGATGACCCACTCGGGTATTGCTGGTAGATCTTGGAGATGATGGCTTTGGCTAACAGATTGAATTACCAAAGAGAATCCTTTAAAGATTGGTTACAATGTAACCTTCGTCCCATGACTTGATGTAACATCGAATGACTTCTAAATTTTTGATATATGATATGAAATATACGTATGAGATCTGCAATTGACTTGATGATGGAAGGGTCATATAGGGATACACTCCCTACCCAAAAGAGAAACCTCAGCTTAAACAACTAGTTCGCTAAAACGCCTAACGTTTGGAAACATATGTTTGTCTAATAATGGTTTAAGGATTATAATAGATTCACTAGGCCCTTTGAGCTTACCTAATTTCTTTTTTTTTTCTTTTTCAAGAATAGAAGATTATCTGACGAGGGCATGCTAGGTTGACTTCTTTTTAGATTTGATGAATGAAATTCTCAATATCGATGAACATTAATATTAGGCTCACTGAACATATTTTCTTTTTGGTATTTGAACTATATGATCAATGTTTGGCCAATGAGGCTTCGACTGATTTAATTGATCTATGATTGGTTAATGAGCCTAAACATGTTTAATTAATTGTGAGGTTTGAATATTTGAATTTCTTAAACTATTAAACTCTTGAATTTACTAGTACAATGCATTCTCGTTTAATAATGCCAACAGTCTTACAAAGTTTATAGTGTGTATATTGATATAAAGTGATATCACGAAGTTGGATATTTGAAAAAATGTCTTCAAATTTTTAAGTATTTTGGAAACAAAACTTTTTCAAAATTATCCTTTAGCTCTTAGAAAAAAGGGTTTTTGATTTATTTTAATATTATTTATTAATATTTATCACATCATTTACCATTTATTTGGAAAAAATTTGAAAAAAACCAGGGTGTTACAAAACAAAAAACCAATGAATATGTGAGATGAATATTAGAAAGAGTTTGACCTATAGGCACATAATACAAATAGACTATGTTTAATGATAGACATTATAAGTAGTGTTGGACACGAGAAACCTACAATATCGATCTGGTATAAACTGAAAGATGAATATATGACAAAGTTTTTTACAAAGAGATTGTATATGAAGAAGAAGTAGTTACACATGTTCTGTATGAAAGAAGGTAAAACTATGAATGAGCTCTAATATTTATCTAAAGATTTAATGTAATTATTGCAAATATCTTAAATATTGATATGAAGATTGAAGATGCAAAAAAAAAGCTCTAATCTTTATTTGTTCGCATCTTAAGTCATATGAGCCCTTGGTCATTGATTTACTTTATGAAAACGCGGCTTTGAGTTTTTATGATGATTTAGTTAGGTTCCTTTTAATTTAGATAATGTAGAAAACTCAGGTTAGTGATCCTCGATTAGTGGGTCAAGTTGCAAGAGGTAGATCTGATAATAAACAATTTTGTAGATCAAGATTAAGAGGAAAGCCTTCAAAAAGAAGAACATTAGTAAAAAAAAATATGTATAATTTATCATCAGAAGGGGCATTGACAGGATTGTCCAAAGATTAAGAAGAAAAACACTAATAGTATAAATGTGGTACACATTGAAGAAGGTACAAACTTTGATTATGTTCTGACTTGTTCATCATTAATATGTTGATCTAATGAGTGGATCTTGCATTCAGATCATAATTATCATTTGTGTTCAAATAGAGATTGGTTGTCCAATCTTGAAAAATGTTGATACACTCACAATATTGTTTGCACAACAACAATTAAATTTGGTCACTAGCTAAATGTCTTCGCTATGAACCCACTAAAAAAAAGAAGAAAACAAAAATAGAAATTCGATTTTAAGGGACTTTGATATCAAATGCATTTCTTTTCTCCTTATGTGTGTGACCAAAAAGCAAATGCTTTGTTTAATGTAGTTGATAAACACACTTTGTTTATCTCAATAACCACAAAAAGACATAAAACTTTTGCCTTTTTCTTTCTTCAATCAGATAAAGTCTTTCAACTAATGTTGTCTCCTCTTTCCCATATGTGAACTCTAATTTTTCTTGGATTATCACTTTTTTGGTTTCCACACCTTGCACCAACAATTTGAGCAATTCTAGTTTTGATATTAATTTGTTGTGCACAATAGAAGCAGGAATGAATCAAAGAAAATGCACACACCCAAATAATTAATAATCTAAATCGAATGCAAATTAACTCAAATGCAAGAATACACAAATTTAATGTAGTTTTACGTTGGACCTATGTCCACGAGAGATGAAACATAATTGGATTATGAAAGAATGCAAATATGTTACAACCTATAATCAAATTTACCTAAATTACTTTACATAAATTGTACTATCTATAAATTTCAAATTCTCACTTATACCCCTTACATATCTTAACAAAAGTTTATATATAAAAGAGTCCAAATTAATTTATACTTTTTAATTAGTTTCTAACATATAAAATCAACTAAGTTGTCAACATTAACTAGAAAACTAGTAGTAAAGAAAATTTTTCTAACCTAAATTTTACAATGAATAGTTTTAGAATCACCCAATATCTAACAACATCTACTTTCTCATTTTACTTAATTAAATGCTACGTTGTGGTCTAATTTACGTAATTTTTATCATTTTCAACATCAATCAATTTTTATTATTCACTAAAGAAATATAAGTGATATGCAGAGTTTCTTAAAAATGTACAACTACATAGAAGCAACCATGTCGTAGTAAACAGTGAAAACAATTTATTTAATTCTTTGCTTTTATCAAAATTTATATAATAATGACAATGATTCACAACATTATTTCACTTTATACCTCAAAATTTCAATTTGAATCATGTTCATCAATTTAATTTTATGACATAGTTTGGATTGATTAATTTATTATTTTTTAACTTTAAAATGTATTTTTTAAAATTAAAATAAAAATCTTTATATTTTTTGCACTTCAAAAGTAAGTGACTAAAAATAAAACCAATATCAAAATTTTGTATTATCGTTGTATATGCTTTGTGTCTCAAGAACCATAAATCCAAAAAGTAAAATTTAAGAAATAGTATTTTTTATTGCTATTAAAAACGATCTATTTTGTGTAGTTGAACTACAAACAATCTATGTGTTCAAAGATATAAAAGATATGATAAGAAATGAACATATTGGAGAAGTGGGAGCACGCTCAATTAGAGATAAATTAAAAATAAGTTAAAATGTCTTTAATACATACAAGACCTTTTAATGAAAAGACTCATGAAATACGTGTATACGTGTTTGTTATTATTATTATTATTATTAGAGAGTTCAAATGGGTAGAAATTGGCAAGGTTGGAGCATTCCTAATACAAAAAAACTTGCTAATTCTTCAATTTTGTTCACAAGGATACAAAATTAGGGTTTTGGAGGCTTTGGAAACTATTGCTCGACAGATTTTCTATATTGTTTTTTCGGATTTTTAGTTGCACTACCGCAGTAACAGGATTGTATTTCTATTTTCTTTTGTTTTTGTTTTCTCATTTGAGCTACCTTTTCCTATGTTGAAATATACATTAATTTTGTACGAAAATCTCTATAAAATTCCCAAGAATCAATTTATTTAATTTTGTTTATTGAATTTTTGTACAAATTTTTGGGGTCTTACAACTTACCCTCCTTAAAGAAATTCCATCCTCAAAATTTGCACTCATTCATTTGGGTGTTGTTCAATCATGTACTTCTAACAAAAAGGTTAGGATACCCAGCCTTCATCTCACTTTTCAGCTCTCAAGTGGCCTCTTCTACTCCATGATGTTTCTAGAAAACTTTGACGAAGAGAATGTCCTTAATTCTTAGGCTTTGTACCTTGTGGTCGAGGATCCTAACTGCTGCTTCTTCGTACGTGGCATCATCGTGGACGTCCACCTCCTCCTAATGGATTACGTGGGAGGGACCGGGTTCATGATTCCTCAACATTGACACATGGAATACGTTGTGAACTAAGGACATTTTGTTGGTAGGTCTAATTCGTAAGCGCATTCTTCGATTATTCTAAGTATCTTGAATAGACTGATGAATTTAAGCACATTCTTTGAATTTTTTTTCTTTACTCTGTACTGTGGCCAATCTCTTCTGTATCTGTTTTACTTGATTGTTCATCTCTTTTACTAGATCTGGCCTACTAAGCACGTGATCCTCAAGTTTAGCCCAATAGGTCAGTGATCTCCAAGGCATCCCATAGAGAGTTGCATATGATGTCACCTTTATACTTGCCTGATAACTGTTGTTATAGGCAAACTTTGTCAGGTGTAGGTACTTGCGCTACTTGCCCTTGAAATCAAGGACGCAAGATCTCAACATGCTTTCTAGTGTTTGAATGACTCCCTCAAACTGACCAACAATTTGTGGATGGAAAGTAGTGCTCATGGTGAATCTCGTGCCTAATTCCTTCTGCAGACTCTATCAGAACTGTGATGTGAATCGAGAGTCTTTGTCAGATATTATGGTCTTAAGCATACCATGAAGTCTTACCATCTCCTTTACATAGAGTTCTCCCAATTTATTGACTTAGTTTATGGATCTAATGGGCAAGAAACGAGGCATCTTAATGAGATGATCCACAATCACCTATACTATATCCTCTTTTTTCGAGTTTCATGAGGGTAATCCGCTGACAAAGTCTATGACAATTTTATCTTGCTTCCATTCAAGGATTGAGAGTGGATGTAACATTCCAGTTGATTTTCCATGCTCCACCTTTAACCTACTGATTGGTTAGGTGCTTCGAGACATATTTAGCTACATCTTTCTTTATTCCTCGCCACCAGTAGGTCTTTTTGAGGTTTTGCTACATCTTGTCATCGCTTGGATGCATTGTATACTTGGTCTGATGGGCTTCGTCCAGTATGGTTTGCTTACTTTGTCCATTTTGAGGCATACAAGTCCTATCTCCAAGCCTTAGGGTATTTTTTGCATCTATCCTAAAGTTAGTATGCTTAACTTGTTCAATTCCTTCTATCAGGCTTGTGAACCACTTGTCTTGCCTTTTTTCATCCTTGATCTAATGTAAAAGATTCGGTTGGCAAGTTATGTTGTAAAGATAAACTTGCTTCTCATCTGAAGCCACGACCAGGTTAAAATCCTCAACTAACTGATACATTTGACCCTTTTCCTCCTCTTGTTTGTTGAATTTCATACTCAAGACATTAGCCACAACATTAGCCTTCCCTGGATGGTAGGGCTGTTGAAAATCATAGTACTTAAGGAACTCCATCCATCATCACTGCATGAGGTTCAACTCCTTCTGAATGTAGATATATTTTAAACTCTTATGGTCTGATAATAGGTTAAACTTCTCACCATAGAGGTAATGCGTCCAAATCTATAGGGCAAATACAATGGCATCCAATTCTATGCCATGGGTTGGGTAATTTTGTTCATAGATCTTAAGTTGTCTTGAGGCAAATTCAACAACCTTTCCTTCTTATATCAAGACTGCACCTAATCCGTTTTGTAAGGTATATCTGTATACAGAACATATTCAATGCCATGTGTAGGAGTGACTAATATGGGGTCCATAGTCAATCTCTTCTTCAGTTCTTGGAATAATTGTTCACACTTCTCATCCCAACTGAACTTTACTCCCTTTTTGCTCAATTTGGTCATGGGTTCGGCCAACTTGGAAAAATCTTAGATGAATCTTCGGTAATATCCAGCTAGGCCTAAAAAACTTCTAGTATCTGTAACTTTCTTTAGTTGCTTCCTATCCATGATAGCTTCCACCTACTTAGGGTCTACAAAAATGCTTTGTGCTGATACCACATGGCCAAGGAATTTGACCGTCTCCATCAAGAATTTACAATTGCTAAACTTGATATATAATTGGTTTCTCCTAAGGGTATCCAACACGATCATCAAGTATTCTAAGTGTTCAACTTCTAACTTAGAGTAAATCAAGATGTTGTTTATGAATATTGCTACAAACTGGTCAAGTTACCATCTAAACACTTGGTTCATCAAATCCATGAAGGCTACTAGTGCATTAGTCAAGCTAAATGGCATCACCACTAAATTGAAGTGTCTATATCGCGTCTTGAAAATCGTCTTGTGTATATTTGACTCTTGAATTTTCAATTGGTGATATCCTAACCTAAGATCAATCTTAGAGAAATGAGTGGTTCCTCTAAATTGATTGAATATATCATCTATCCTTGGTAGGGGGTATTTGTTTTTCACCGTCGCCCGATTCAATTTTTAATAGTCAACACACAGTCTCATGAACACATCTTTCTTCTTCACGAATAGTAGTGGAGCTCCCCATGGTAATTTACTTGGCTTGATGAATCCTTTCTCTCGAAGCTCATCTAGCTGGGTCTTTAACTTAATCAGCTCTATTGGTGCCATTTTATAGGGAGGTATGGCTATGGGGTTGGCTCCAAGGTCAACTTCGATCTTGAATTCTACTTCTCTAGTAGGTGGTAGTCTCGATAAGTTGGGCACACATCTTCATATTCTTGAATTATTTCTAAGTTTTGGATTCCCCCTTGCTCCTTAGGGTCCTCCTCAAAGAGTTTCTTGAGTTCATCTTCCTGCCTTAAACGATTCAACATGGTTATCATCGGGCTTCTAGGTAATGCATGCATATCACTATTGATTCCATATGTTTCTCTCAAAGGTAATGTTATCATTACACGCCTCTTAGTACAATCTATTTGTGCCTAATACTAGTGTAACTAATTCATTCCCAAGATTACGTCATGTCTAAAAATGGAAGTACACAGAGGTCGACTAAGATCAATTTATCTCCAAGCCTAAGGTCACAATTACACATTCTTTTTAAGTTGATGGTAGTCCCTATGGGCGTGTATACATTTGAAGTCATAAGTAATGTCTTTTTTTTATTTGGAACATTTTATCATTATGATGATAAGTAGTCGATTGGGAGGACTGTTAACTCACTACAGGGTATACTCCTCCTCATGTTTCATTATTCATATTTTTTTGTCCTGGGACATAGATATTCTATCTACCCCATTATGAATCGCCAAAGTCTTCCTACTTCTCCATTGTTCCAATCAGATCCGAAAAATGAAAAATCAATCATAAGTGGGCCTGAATGAAATCATGACTATATAAGCTATTTTCATATTCAGATTCGATATAAATGACATCGTGGAAGCGGGCCTCTGATCCTGGTCAGAGACCATTGTGTTTGCGCCGGCGGTCCAACAAAGAGGTGAAGTAGTGTTACTAGTTGCAACCTATCTACTAGTTTTTCAACAAAAAATCATTTTGTAGCACCCGAATCAAAAAAAAATTTTGCAGCAACATTAAACAATAGAAAATGTACCTTCTATTGCGAGGACTTGATCCTCAGGGGCATCAGCAACTACGAACACTCTGGCCTGGTTTTGCCCACAACCCTAGTTTTGCCCTTGGTTTACATTCTATCATGCTTGGGGTTGACCATTTTGCCCTCCACCTCATTGTTCTGTGGCTGTTGTTGAGGGTTTGAGTTGGTGCTCCTACGGGGCAATTCTTTACTACGTGTCCCTTCTGTCTGCAAAGGAAGCACAATACCAGCCTCTTTGCCTGGTGCTTTTGTTCCTCCCTGGCACGGTTAGGTTGCATTTGTTAATGAGTTTGAGGTGCTTTTCCACCATTCTTATTCTGCTTCTTTTGTGTTCTCTTGTATTCTTGGTTATTACCTAGTGTCTTGTCTCTATTCTTTAACTTTTGTTCAAAGTTGAGTTTTTGGTTCAGTAGCAGTGCTTTTTCTATGACATCCCTATACATCTTTAGGCCCATTAGTATTTTAACTTTTTAAATATTGATCTTGAGATCCTTTGCAAATATGTTGGCCTTCATCTTTTCTTCCCTAATTAATATCAGGGAAAACTTGACTTATACGGTAAATTTGGTCTCATATTCTGCTACACTCATATCTTTTTATGTTAACCTAACGAACTCAGATTGCATCTTCCTTGGCATAACCTCTAGGAAGAACTTCTCATAGAACACTTCCTTGAACTCTTCCTAGTTGATCTCTCCAATATTGGTGTTTGGATCTGCCTTTAGCATTTTCCACCAACTCCTAGCTGATCCCTTAAACTGATGGCTAGCAAGTGCAACTCTATGGGGACCAATTGCCCCTAACACATCTAGATGATGATCAAGCTCCTGGTACCAGTAGTCAGCTGTTATGCAGTTGGACGTGCCATCAAACTACGATGGGCAGAGTTTTTGTAACTCTATTAGCATGGCTCACATGCATCTTGATCACATGTGACTTGCTCACATCACATGCCTTGTCACTTTTTATATCATTATTTTTCATGCCCTGTCATCCACTTACACTTATTTTGTATCATTTTCTCTTATGTTTTTCATTTTATTTTATGTCTTGTATAACCTAAACTTAGTTTGCTAAATCTTTTATTGAATAATATTTTTAATTGTTTATGTATTATATTTTATTTTTAACCTATATATATGTATATTTATAATATATATATATATAT
>JAJIYU010019969.1:0-10588 GCA_030144865.1 Tinospora cordifolia | reverse complement strand
AATATTGCATTAAACTAAAAAATAAAAACATAAATATTGCACCCATCATACACAATCATGTATCAAACGTATAGAAAGAAAAAAAACCTAAACATGATACTAACATGAATGTCATTACTAATGCATGATATTAGGTAGATAATTAGATCTAAAACGTTCATGAATGATAAATGAAAACTGAAATGAGACATCAAAGAAACTTCAACAAACAAATCGTCAAGAATGAGCATGCTAATGGCTTGACTTAAGAGAGCAACTTCCACCTCGAATGATGCTTTCTCTAAAATCTAGCAGAGGTTCCCCCATGCTTTGACACTTCAATTTTCACCAAAATAACTCTCTAATGATCACTAGCTACTAAAACTAAAAGCCTTTCCTTAGGCACAAAAGAAGACGTCAAAATGAAGAAGAGAAAGAAAAAGGTTTGAGAGCACAAGAGAGATGTTTTCACTTGCTCTTTGGAATGAATGATTTGTAAACAATGAGAGGGGGTATTTATAGTTTCTCAAGCATGTTAAGGGACGTCCTAGGGCAGCTAGGGTAGCTTGGGCAGCTCTCCACCTTTGGGCAAGTTTCCAAACACCAAAGATAAAACATGGTAAGTGTGCATATCTTCCTTGTGGGCCCACTAGTGGTTATTTCTAATTCAAAATTAGAGACTAAAATACTTCTAGAACCATTCCCATTCCATTCTGGACGTCCCATATTGAGGGAGAATATTCTCTTAGCACATTCTCCTTTTGTTATCTTGCTTGCTCACCAAATAACCATATGCATGGAAGCTTTCTTTCTTTCCTTTTGAACGTCCAACTGATGGTGTTCAATATCAAACCATGAGAGACACACAATCACATGCTGATATTCAAATCTGATCCTCAAGGAAACTTCCTAACCTAGGCATGGGCAAAGGTGGTGTCTTCTTCATGGAGAGAATCTTCCCCATTTTGGCACCATGGTGGGATCATCATTTTTATCCACTTTCTATCTTGGTTTCTTGAGCACAAATGACGGCTATGGTTTGTTTTGTAGGCACATTTTATGTTCTAGAAACTTCTAACCTGGACGTCACACATAAGCATGCACACACACACACATAGAGGTTGGTTTTGGCTTAATTTGTAACATTGTGTACATGATCACAATGTGGTGTGCATGTAATCATTCTTTCATGAATTTCTATATGTGACGCTGCTTGTGGGTGTATGAATCATCAATGTAGTGTATAGGATCATTTTACATGTGTTCAAATTAGAGAAGATGTCCCAAGGTGATTGGGTTGGGTGAAGGTGTACAGGATCACGGTGTTCCACCCATGTGACTTGCACATGCTTTGGGTGGTCATATCTTCATGGGTTCACATGAAATTAAATAACTTAAATATTTTCTTATTCATAAAAGATTTAGGTGGATAACCTATAGTTTTGGAACCACATGATCAAGACCTAAATTTTAAGGTACAATTTGGTCGAGGTGATTTTCTTCCAAAACTTTCCTTATCTAGAACCTACCGAATGCATTAGGCAAATGAAGGTTCGAACCTTGGCCATTTGGTCTTATTTTTGGATATGTCGTGTGTCTTGCTAGTTTATGCTATCCCCCGAAGTTTCCAGTCATTCCGAGTTCGATAGATACCTCTATTCTTTATTTTTTCCGAATCTGGATCCCCCTATAGGGCAAAACCCTAATTTTGGCCGATTGGGTTGATTTTCGGATATGTAGTCTAGTTTGTTGGTTCATGACATCATATCTCGTTTCAGGTCATTTTAGGTTCATTTGGGTCACCAAATGAGAATTTTGTTTTTTCTGTATTCAGCCCTAAAATGAGGCAAGATTCATTCAAATTTCATTGAAAAGATGAAAATTTCTTATTTCGTTGAGTGTAAGGTTTTCAGGGTATTATATTTTAATTCAAAATAGAAGATTGCAAAATCCTATTGATTTGGTGTGTATAAGAAAAGGAATCAATTACCAAAACACATTGGAAAGTTGCCTTGCTCACAATATCACACTTAAATTAACTTCCAATCAAAGAATAGTAAGTATTTTAAATCTTTTTTGTGTTCACACATAAATAGGAAATCAAATAAAGCTTATATCTTGTGTTCACACTAGGAATTGGAAACCAAATCAACCCACAGTCAAAATCATGTGCACACGCAATCTATGCATTCCAAAACATTCCCATGGAGGAATGGAAAGATTTCCTAGTTTGGCATGCCCAAATCATCCTCTAGTGCTCCAGAACATCTATATAAACCCCTTCTTGCTCAATTTCATCTCATCCCAAAGCAAAGAATTGATACTTCCCTCTTTGCTTGTTCTTGCCCTCTTCTTAGCACTTCTTCTCACTTTCTTTTCTTTCTTGTGTGAGATGTTCTTATTTTAGTATTTTAGAAAGTCGTTGAAGTAGTTTTGTGAGTGATTAGAAGTTCTTAAAGTTCTAAAAGTGGTAGATAAGCGAAATCTCTGTCGGATTCTACAAAGAAACTCGGATTAAGATAGAAGGAATTTCTTAAACCTCTACTTTGCTATTTTAAATTTCTAGCATGTTCATGTTTGTTTAAATTCTGATTTTCAGCATGTTTTATTTTAGTTTCAGCATGTTTAAGCATGTTTTAATTTTAGTGCAACATATTTTTATGTTTTAATCACTTATGAGAGCATTTCATGCTTAAAATCCATGTTTAGGATTTAATTCAATGTTTCAAGCATGCTATGTAATGTTTTCATTCTTTTTTGGTTGTATAAAATTTTGATATTTACATTTTGAATTTCTTTTATGATTATGTGATCTTAAACATACGAAATTGAAGATAAGAACCACGTACCGTCATAGTGACCCATATGGGTGCTATGGGTGTTCTTAACACATGCTTGGAGTGTATGGTTTCGGGGCGCAACTAAGGAATACTTGGTATGTTGCATCCAATGGAAAGTGACAAAGAAATCTCTTTCCCCCCTAAAGAGGGGTATCTAAATTAAGAACATCAAGGGAGTAGAACCTCTTTCAGTCTTAACATCAACTACAACCAAAAGGTTGCTTGAATCACTTAATGCATGAAAGTGTTTCAATTTGGATGTGCTATTGATTTGAAATAGTAACTTAGTTGTTTAATAAATGATCCACTAGGCTATGTGCTCACCCCTTCCTTTTATTTTTCAAGAATTTGAAATGCATGATCAAGCTTGCTAAGGCATTATAAAGTCTATTTTTAGAAAGTTTTTATGCAAGGGCATATTGCCCAAATTTTGAATAAAGACTTCCGCTGAATTTTAGTTTTGAATTTTATAATTATGTACTCAATCTTTAGATTTGATTTTAAGAATGTAATCTTTTTATTTTATTTGAATAAAGATTTAAAGTTTTCCTTTATTCCCTTGCATTATCTTGTTGAATATTAAACTCAATGGAAGTGTATTCATGAGTATTTCAATAAATGTTAGAATAAAGAAATTGAGATGCAAGTTGTGTACTTATAAATGTAACATAGGACCCAACCCGCCTTGTGGTTGAGCTTAAACATGTTTCTAGGGGGTTCGGGGTGTTACAGCCAACCTATGACTAAGTCTCTTAGTAACCTTACTAATAAGTCTATTCTCATGGTCATTACTAAAATGGATCGTTGAGCACATCGGCTCTAATCAATAGGTGCTTGAAAAGAAATAAGATGAAAGAGGTAAGCTCAAAGGGGGCCAAGTTAATCAATCCAAGCACATCTCATGTATTATAGCAATTAAGACAATAATGTGCAAACAATTTCAAACTTTGGGCATTTCAAACAATTTCTTGTTTACAGTTGACATTAAGACCAAAAGGGCTATCATGGATATTTTCCCTTTTTTAGGTTAAACATCCATTGATTTAGGGTGTACTCCAAAGGACACCTCATAATGTGAGTATTATCCTTCAAGGTCACCTCATGAGTCTATCAATTATTGGAGACCTTATTTAAGGCAAGGGTCAAGTTGTGAGTAGACCCTATTAAAAACTATGAAGAGGTCACACATGGAAGTGGTACAAAACTAGTCTATGATCTTAAACTCAGTCTATCTCAATCAAAGATCTATCTATGGTGGTCAAATATAGATACACCACGTTAAGCCTACTTTTTGAGGACAATACTTTCGGTGATCAAATTTTGATATTGATCCTTAGCTCTTCACTTCTTTTGCGTTTCGAGTTTTGGTGCATCAAGAATTCTCCTAACACATTAAAATGACGAGTTTAGTGTTTTATTCAATGTGTAAAAGATTCTTAAGTCTTATTCAATGTGTGTTTCTCATGTAATGCCAAGAGTAAGAAATAGTGTTCTAATCACTACTTTTTACCAAATTGGTTTAACTTAGTTGACTTAATGTTTTGAGTTAGAATTAACTAATTAGATTTTAGTATCAATAAGTTATCAATCATGACTTTTTGAGACCCTTTTTTCATCTGAGTTTGATGATTCTATTACCTAGTCAAGTTTTTCATGTACTTGTTGCACTAAAACTATAATTATGCCCTATTAACATAATTTTGTCATTCATGAGGATTGCTTCTTGGGGCCTCCCATAAACCCTTAGTTATATCTATAAGGTGTTTCAAAGTATATTTTAAGTGTTTTAAATACTTAAGTATCCCCAAAGGATACACCAAATAGTGCCCATTTTCTAGGGTTTTTCATACTCGGTTGGCGTCTTACAAGGTTATAAGCTAGAGTTTCAATTTTCAATCACTTTCCTTTGGTTCTAAACCATACTCACATAGTTTTCAAGTGTTTTAACATGAGTACAGGGGCTATAAAATTAAGCACTAATTTCTTTGAACACAAGATATACAAAACCATGTTATCAAGTGTTTTCATGCCCATGTTGCCCCCTATTCTAGGTCGTTGTGAACTTGGCTTCTGATCACCCAACCACACCAAGGCCAAATTATAGAATTGCCCTTGGATGCAATAAATACAAGTTGATAAATGAACATTTAATAATAATCATAGGGTCAACTAAAGGTTTGACATTCTACATCATCATTTCATCATATATGTTTCAAGGATTATTAAATCATTAAATGACACAAAAAGTATCATTAAGTAAAGGAAAACTCAAATAAAACTTAAATAATCATGCAGAATTTCAAATAAATAAAACTAAATGATCTAGCTTATGAGCCATTACAAGATTCATGGATTAGATGAAATAACAAAATAAACTGAAATGAAAAATATTAGGCCTCATAGCTGACTCAAACTACATTAAAAGACTCTGTCAATGTTCAATAGGTTACTTGGTTCAGTATATACTTTGAAAGAATAAGGAAATTAGGTGAGCTCAAAGGAGCTCAATGAATCATCTTAAACACTTCTTATGCATTATAAAGTTTAACACTAGTATGCAAACAATTCCAAAATAATAAGCAACTCAAACAATTCATTGTTTTAGAATTGACATTAAGACTGAAAAGACTATCCTTGGTATTTTTCTTTCTCTTGGACGAGACATCCATCGGTTTACGGCATATTCCATGGATACCTTTTAAAGCACCCATTGACCCTCAAGGACACCTTGCTAAAAGGTATCTACTATCAACGACACCTCTAAAGTAGGGTCATCCTATGACTATACCTTTAAAAAAACTATGTAGTGGTCATATATGTGAGTTGTATTATACTAGTCCATAATCGTAACTCAACCTATCTCAAGGGGAGAATGATGGATAATGGTCAAATATAGACTCACCACATTGAGCCTACTCAACTGGGACATTACCCACAACAATCAAACATGGATTTGCACGTGTTCTTAATCATCTTTAATTTAATAGAAATCATGTTATAGCCAAGTTATTGATTTACATGCACACATTCTATTAGAGTATAAATCATAAGGGAAGTTTTGCCACAAATAATATCGAATAACATAGAATATAAAATCCTAGCATGCTACTATTAGTTCAAACGTTCAAGCACATAAACAAATATGAATTGACAACCATACAAAGAACCTAACCCCATATTAGAACAAAGGAATACTTAATCATATAAAAAACATTAATCTTTATAAAAAGAGAGAGAAACATAAGTCGTTTCCATTTGTATTTGCATTTCAGGTTTCTTGAGATCCATAATTTGATACCCTATCCTCCAAAGTTAACCAATGAAATTCTAGTGTTAGGTTTAGTGTCTTATCTCATACTCAAGTATACTTCAATATTCCTCGATCTTATTTGTTCATTTCAGTTTTAGGATATGATACAATGTTTCAATCACTTCTCTTACTGAATTAGTCATACCCAGACGATTTAAAGTATTTTTACAATTTCTCTTTTGATATCAAAGAGTCATTGTCTATGACTTCTTGAGACTTGTTTTATGTGAGTTTGACATTCCCAATGCATAACCATTATCATCTCAGACCGATTGTACCAACATTATGGTTATGCCTTATTTCGGTGTGCTCAATTTTGTTAATTCATGTGACTAACCATTGAGGAACAACTTTAGCACTTAGGTTATGTTTCAAAGATGATCCTAAGTTTATTCTATGTGTTTCTTGCTTTCTATAAGGATATATTAAAATGTTCATAAGAGGTACATTGAAAGTGTATCCTTTTTAGGATTTTTCATAACTAATTAGTAACCTACAAGGCTATAGACAAAGGTTTTTATTTCTTATCACTTTCCTTCAATTGTAAACCATATCCTAATAGTTTCTAAATGTTTTAACTTGAATAAAAGGGGTTGTAACTTTCAGCCCTAATTTTTTAACACTAAAGTACATGGAAACCCCTTCTTAAGCATTTTCATGCTTGTTTTGCCCTCAAATCGAGGTCATTCTCTTAGGGACTTATTACTTTCTTTCCCTAGACTTTTACTCATCATTTCTTGTTATTTTAATTGTGTTAACTAACTATTACATGGTTACATACTGCTTGCATGCACCATTTCCTTATTTTGGACGTTTTGCCTATGGTATCTAAGTATATGTGTGCGGACAATGTTTTCTCATTCTTGTGTCCACTTTGAGACACATTTGAAATCTTTTATAAGGTTATAATATGCTAATATATGGCCACACATTCATTCCATGTGATATGCACATAAAATGCACAAAACAACAGTTTTTCGATGTTTTTCATCTATATACCCTAAGGGGTTTTTGTGTAGGGTGTTGGGCTGGCACTTCCTAGTTCAAAACATGTCAAAAGTGGGTGATTTCCATGCTGAAAATCACACTTTTCCTATTTCCTTAATGATTGTCACATGTATATGCAAAAACGAATACTCTAAACTATGGTTTTAAGAAATTATACCTTCTTTGTGAACCCTTTTTCTTATTTTTCTTTGGGTAACTTCCACCCCTTCCTTCCCTACTATTGTTACAAATTTTTAATATGTAATACCAACACTAAATCATATTTAAATATGAACTTAAAACACCAATTGAACAACATGGCCAATAGGTGTATATAGTGTAGGTTTGACATAACATTTCAATGTCGTTTTGAAGTGTCTTTGCATGGCCTTTGGAAGGGGTTTTCGAATCACATTCTAGTATTTTTCAAGGGTGGTTTGAAGGGTTCATCAATGGAAAAACAGTAGGTTTTAGATAGTTATGGTGACATCCAATGGGTAGTTTGTCCTTAGGCCAAAATATGGGTTTAAGTGAGAAGATGGCTAAGTTTAAGGGCTTTTGGTGATGTTTTCTTTTTATGGGTGTTTGGTTGATTTTTTGGACATTTTCAAAGGTTTAAAAGGCATTGGAAAAGTTTTTAATGATGGTTGAAATACAGTGGTTTGGGTGGCCTAGGGTGGTAGTTTGATAGAGAGAAGAAGAAAAGAGAAGATAAGAATGCATGAAATAGTACCTTTTATCATGAAAAAACCTTACCTAGTAGTCATCCCTTTGTTGTCTTCTCTCCTTGATTGCTCTACGATGTTCGAATGAGGAAGATGACAATGGAAAAGGGTGAAAGATGGTGGACGTCCAAGAGGGAGATTGAAAAGGAGAAAGACTGTTGTGTTTGATCCAAAAGGAATGATTTTTTTTCTCGTGATTAACTTTGTTGTTTTTTGTTCTCTCATTTTTTTGGCCACCAAGATGGGAAGTTAGATATGATCTCAGCCATTGAATAAGGAGATTCTTAGCATACTCATGGGGGATAGCTAGGATTTGCTCAATGATTGGAGAACATTCCTTCATTGTCTTATGTAACACGTCGCCTCCCATACCCCGCCCGATTTGTCTCCTCACACATTATCATCATGTGTTTGCACATTTAGACTTTTCATTTTTGTTTGGGCCACCAGGGAGGTAGGCACTGTCACATTAATTCTTTTCTATTTTGGTCTCAAATCCATGAGATTTCTTGTGTACATTAATTTATGAACATGTAGATTTCATGAAAAATAATAATCACATCATGAAATAAATAAAATCCACTTTTATTAATTAATTCAAATAATTCCGAGGTACATAGCCTTTGTGTTCATTATAGCGAAAATAACTTCAGAATTTAAACAAAATAACTTGGGCTAACATGCCCTACAATTTAATGAAATTTTCAAAGAACTAATCTAATTGTCATCCATGCAGCCTTGATTTCTTAATTCCTTGAAATATTAGAAAGGAAGGCTGAGCTTATGTGCCCAGTGGATCATTCTAAAAATTTAATTCATTATTTCAAAACAAATATAACATGCATAACAAACACTTTAAAAGATTAAGTAATTCAAACAGTTGTGTTTTCAGTTGACATTAAGACCAAAAGAAATATGCTTCAGTGTTCCATATTTAGGGGATGAGATCAAATCCAAACCTTCAACTTATCATTGATAAAAGGGGTTAAATCTGAACCCTCAATTCACATCCCAAAAATACTGGTTGGAACACTAATGGTGAAGATTCGGGCTTGTGCCAGTACGTGGGTATAATCTTTGTTTAATCTTTAATTAAATAAACAAAAGCATGATATATTCAAAATAAACCATAAATAACATATTGTAATAACCCAAAATTTTGTCAAATAATTAAAGTTAAATAAGTTTAAGGAAATTAAATGAAATAAGTCAAGTGAAAATAATTTTGAAGATTTTAAGAAATTTTTGGGTATAAATTGTGGGTTGGCACATGTAAAGTAAAATAAAATATATTGGAGATATAATATAAATTAGGCAAATAAGACTTTAATTTGATAATTAAATGAAAATTACAATTTAGTAAAATTAATTATGAAATTAAGAAGTTGCTTGAGAAATAAATAGAAATAAAGTATATATGCACATATAGGTTAATATGGGTATGAATAAGGTATGTGTTAGCACAATAAATGTTAATACTACATATTATAGGAATATGTACATAGAAAAAATTATATAATTAAATAAAAATATAGTGTACATGTATTTATTAAAAATGAATAAAATATTATATAAATATTAGTGTATAATTACATAAATTATTATCTGAAAATGAAATATAAAATAAATAAAAATACATAGAAATGGAAAATGTAGATTATTTAATTACTAGCATTAAAAATATTAAAGAAATAGAAAAAATATCTAATAAGTGTAATATTAAATAATTAGAAAGGGGAAAATATTAGCAAATCATTAAAATAGAAAGGAATATACAAGAAAATCAAGTTTTTATCAATTAGGAAGTGTCTAATTGGCAAAATTTCGGATAATAGCAACTTAGAATAGTGATTTTGGTATTAGAAACACGATCCAACGGCCAAAAACGTATAATCCATCCGATCGAGGATCCAACGGCCACGATCAAGACCTTATTGAACGCCCAGGTGCACCAAATCACCACCCAACAAGTTCGATCCAACGGTCCATATTTGAAATATCTCTGATCGATCGTGTCACTCGAGGTCCATCAGACGATCGAGATCGAGGTGCTATGAGATGATTGCGAACGAGTACTCTGATCGAGGCAAATTGGACGGACAGAAACAACCGAGGACGATTGGACGACCATATAGAATTTTGTTAATCACAATATGCGTGTCTCGAGGACGATCGGAGGGCTCGGATTAGATTCATTATCGGTCGATCGCGAATGACACTACGCTCGAGGATGATCAATGGTCCACAGCGAATTCGTTAATCTCGATCACGATTCAGTACTGTGCTCGAGGTTGATCAACGGCCCAAATTGAGTTCATTAATCTCGATCGCGAACGTGCTACGCTCGAGACTCATCCAACAGTCCACGATTGAGGCACCTTGATAAATGTTGTGATCGAGGATATCTAATAGTCAGAAGTCGAGACGATGATCGCGATCTGATGCTGCGATCGAGGACTATCGACATGCCAGATTAAATGCTCTGAAATCAAACCAAAAAATTAACGAAAAATCCGAGAAAATCATTTAAAAATTCAAAAATTGGTTTCTAAATTTCCAAAAATTTCCAAAAAATTACTTGCTAATCTCCTATGCTTAGGGGGCATGAAATTCTAAAGAATTAGCAAGTTTCCTATAAGATAACACCACAAACTTGCCATTCTCTACCCTTTTGAACTCTATATAAACACCCCCCATGCTCACAATTCATCTCATCCCAATTCAAGAGCATACTAGTCCCTCTTGAA
>JAJIYU010019968.1:0-10580 GCA_030144865.1 Tinospora cordifolia | reverse complement strand
AAACTTGCAAAAATTTAAATTTTCGTGCCCCCCAAGCACAAGAGATTAGCAAGTAATTTTTTTGGAAATTTTTGGGATTTTAGAAACCATTTTTCGGATTTTTGAAGCATTTTTACTAATTTAATTCGGATTTTCGGTTATTATTTTTGGAGCAGCAAATTAGAGCCGTCAGATGATCCTCGTATCACGCATACGTACTCAGATTGGGCGGATTGCATCTGGAACGTTAGATTTTTCTCAAGTTTCGCACGCACATCTCAGATTTATCAGATTCTTAAATCGCAGTGGTTGGATCTTCCTCGAGTGCAGAACTAATTTTGCGATCGACGGAACATGACTCTCTGGACCATCGGATGATCATCGAGGACAGCACCGATCGTGATCATTCGAAAACGAATCAAATCAGATCCGTCTGATATTCCTCGAGCACTGTACGCGGATCCGGTTCGCGATTAACGAAAATCGTCTAGATCGTTCGATCTAGTTTGATCGATTGTACGCTGTCAAATTTTCCTCGATCAACTCATACCTTCACGATCTCCGAACGCGTATCCAATTTGGTCCGTCCGATCTGCCTTGATCACCGTATGCGATCCGATTTTGTGATTAAGATTTGCACCCGTGATCTAGACCGTTGGATTGGAGAGATTGATCGTGATCCGTTAGATCTTCGTGATTCTGTGCTCCTAGATGTTGTTTAAGGCTTTGATCTCATTCGTTGGATCAGACAGATCGAGTTTGGACCGTTAGATGCAGTTTCTAATTACCAAGTTGCTTTCTAAAGCTTCTATAATCTGAATTTTAGCAATTACACACTTTCTAATTGATAAAAACTTGGTTGTAATGCCCAAATTATCCTTTTTGCTAATTTTTTCTTTTTTAATTATTTAATATTGTATTTATTTGACATCTCTCTATTTCTTTAATATTTTTAATGTTAATATTTGGATAATCTACATTTTCCTTTTTCATGTATTTTTATTTATTTCTTATTTCATTTTCAGATAATAATTTATGTAATTATAAATTAATATTTATAAAATGTTTTGTTTATTTTTAATAAATACATGTACACTACAGTTTTATTTTAAATTTTTCTATGTACATATTCCCATAATATGTAGTATTAACATTTATTATACTAACACACACCTTATTCATTCACACATTAACTAATATGTGTATATACTTTATTTCTATTTATTTCTTAAGTAATTCTTTAAATTTTATAATTAGTTCTACTAAACCTTAATTTTCATTTAATTATCAAATTAAGGTCTTATTTGCTTAATTTTTCTATATCTCTAATATATTTTATTTTTCATGTGTCAATTCACAATTTGCATCCAAAATTTCTTAAAATCTTTGAAATTAATTCACTTAACTTATTTTATTTATTTTAAATTATTTGACAAAATTCTGGGATATTACAGTCCTCTTCTTCGTTTCCTTTCTCTATTCCAAGGTGAAGATAGTAGCAGCAATGCAGCAACCAAGTATCACTGCTCTACTGCTTCCCTTCTCTCTGTTCTCTGTTGTGATGCACGAATCAGAAAAATCACATCGCAAATCATCGATCATTCTTTCACGAACCAGAAAATTAGACTTTGCTTCCCAAATTTCCTAATCACGTTTATCTTCAGATTTTCCTCCTTCTGGCAGTGACAATGCCAATAATGGCGGCTGCATCTTCACTTCTTGTTATCTCAAACGAACTCCCCAAAGTAGCAATTTAACTCACGGCATCCCCTGCTCTGTTCGTGCTCTGTTTTCCATCTCTCCTCAATCTGTTTCTCAATCACTCCCCCTCATCTTCTTGTTTGCTTTGTCGACTCCTTCATTCGGCCCCAAAACCAGAAAATTTCATCTCAAAAATCCGGTTTCTTACTCCATTTCAATCCTCAACCAGCAACAGGCAACCCCTAAATTTCTTGTTTCTTTCTGTCCTCCAATCGTCATGCTCAAGCCAAGGGAAGAAATCAGCTTTTTGTTTCTTGAAATTTCTAGATCTTTCGTTTGTTCATTGCCAAGTCCAGAGAAATCTAGATTTTCTCTTTTTTTTCCCCAAACGGAGCATCAAATATATTTTTATTTATTTATTTGTTTATTTTTTCTTTAAATCACCAATCAAATTTTTATTTCTCAATTAAAAATTTTCATTTACCAATAAAATTCAATATTTAATTTCATTTTTCCAAACTAACGTTATATATGCATTTACTTTATCTTATTATGTAAATATTTATATTTTTGATGAATTTCTAGTTTAAAATTTTAATTCTCGACATTATTTTAATATCGATTTCGACATTATTTTAATATTACACCGATCATGATAAACATCAAAGTATTTACTTCACGTATTTGCATTAGCTATAAAACATAATTTTTTTTTCTTTCAATTATTATTATTATTTTTCATACGAACTATTATTTCTTTTCTTTTTTATTTTTGTTATTCTATTTCGAAACATCATTTCATTCATCATTCTTTTTTTTCCACGAAAGAAATATTTCATTTTATTTATCTATTTATTTGCTTGCAACGTGGCACGCTCGCAAAGTTCTGAGGTGTTACATTGGGAGACGGTACGATGCCATGGTAAGTACACTCTCTTAGGCTGTGATGTGAGTGTCGATTGATTTTAGATGATTATTGAAACCCTCTAAAATTAGATTGGATGGCAGGGAATACCGAGAGGCGTCTCAATCCTTTTCCGGTATGAGATTACAACTAAAACAAATGGATGTTTGAAACGCCTAATGTCTGAAAGTGCTTGTAATGTTTTGGATTGGGTCTGTATAATGCATGTGATGTGTAGGATCGATCCACTGGGCTTTCGAGCTCATTCCGACTTTATTTTTGAAGTACATCTAGACATAGAACAAAATAAATTACGTCAGAAGACTCGTACTTTGATTGGACACCTCATGGGGAGGTCGTCTGGGATAGGTGACTTGGAGGTCATGTTTTATGTATTTTACTGGATTGTTTTAATGTATTTACATTAGTTTTAACTTTGGTTGTTTTATCTTTAAATGAATTTCCTTGTTTCACGATTTTGGTTTGAATGAATAGTTTTAAAGTATTTTTCGCTGCATTATTTATGACTTATATTAAGGAACTCGGTGAATGTCTCGAGAAATTATCTTAATTCTTTTGTTTTGTATGAGAAATTATCCAGAGATTGACTTAAGAACAAATTGTTATGAACTTGATTTTGAAGAAAAATATTTTTGACAAAACGAAATATTTAAGTAGCACCTTGATTTTCATCGGGCGACGATCCACACGTGAGGTAACCCGTGAACGGAGGTCTGACTGAAAATTAGGGTGTTACAGGTGGGCACATAGCCTAGTGGATCATTCATTAAACAACTAAGTTACTATTTCAAATCAATAGCACATCCAAATTCAAACATTTTCATGCATTAAGTGATTCAAGCAACATTTTGGTTGTAGTTGACGTTGAGACTGAAAGGGGTTCTACTACCTTGATGTTTTTAATTTAGATACCCCTGTTTAGGGTAGAAAGACATTTCTTTGTCACTTTCCATTGGATGCCACGTACTTAGTATCCCTTAGTTTTGTCCTGCAACAACACACTCCAAGCATGTGTTAAGAACACCAATAGCACCTATATAGGTCACTATGATAGTACATGGTTCTTATCTTCAATTTCTTATATTTAAGAATCACATAATTATAAAAGCAATTCAAAATGAAAATATCAGAATTTTAAACAACCAAGAAAGCATGGAAACATTACATAGCATGCTTGAAACATTGAATTGAATCCTAAACATGGATTCTAAGCATGATATGCTCTCATGAATGATTAAAACATAAAAACATGCTAAACTAAAATTAAAATATGATTAATCATGCTGAAAATAAAATAAAACATGTTGAAAACTAGCATTGAAACAAGCATGAATATGCTAAAAATTTGAAAGAGCAAAGTAGAAGTTCAAGAAATCCCTTCCACCTTAATGTGAGTTTCTTTGTAGAATCTGGCAGAAGTTGCCCCTATCTACCACTTTTAGAACTTCAAGAACTTCTAATCACCAACAAAACTACTTCAACAACTCTCTAAAATACTAAAATAAGAACGTTTCATACAAGAAAGAAAAGAGAGTGAGAAGGGTTGCTAAGAAGAAGTCAAGAACAAAACAAAGGGGGAAATGTCAACTCTTTGCTTTGAGATGAGATGAATGTGAGCAAGAGGGGGTATTTATAGGTGCATGAGCACAAGGGGGGTATCTAGGGCAGCTAGGGCGGCTCACCATGTTTGGGCATATTTTCGAACTCATAAGGGGATGGTTTGCATTAAGAGGGCAAGTGTGTTCATTGTGGGCAAGTGGGACCACTAAAGTTTCCAATCCAAGTGTGAGCAAAATCTTTGAACCTTATTTGTTTTTTTTTATGTGTGTGAACACAATTAAACCTTTAAAATACATTCTAATCTCTCTTGGACGTCCTCTTTTAGTAGGGAAACACTAATATGTTATGATTCATAAAATCAAATAAGTTTCTAATATGGGCACACAAAAACAAAGCTTTGGAATGTTTCTTATTTCCCTTGGATTCTCTCCCTTTTTGGCTCCACATGTGAGCATGAGGCAAGTTTCTATTTTTCTGATTTTTTAAATCAGCCACTCTCATTAAACTTCTATCTTGGGTTTGTCACATGTGTGCCCACATACACACTTCTAAGACATTTTATATGTAACTTTAGTATATATGATCATTTATCTTGGCACATAGAATTATTCTTCATGGTTTCTATAAGTGTGGATATACTTGGTCAGTTACATGGCACATGGTATCATTCTTCATGGTTTCAAATAATGGACACGTCTCATGGAGCTTAGGGTACGGTAGGGTGTACATGATCATTGTATTCCACTCGTGTGACTTGGACATGTTAGGGTTGGCCAAGACTTAATGGGTTCACAATAATCAAATAAAAATTAATATTTCCTTATTTAAATAGAATTATGATTTATACCCTATAGTTTTGAAATCATATGAACCTAATGCACAATTTAAGGTATGGTTTGGCCCAAATTCAAAAACTTTCCTTATTTAAGACCCACTAAGGTTACTAGGAAAATAAAAATCTAAATCATGGCCAATTGTTCTGATTTATGGATATGTCATTCATTTTGTGAGTTCATGTTATTCTGTTTTGTTTTGGGTCATTTCGATCCCCTAAAGTACCCTAAATGACAATTATTTCTAATTTGGACCCCCTGAAGGGCGTCTGGCAAATGAAAACCTTAACCTCAACTAATTGTTCCAATTTTTGGATATGTTGTCCGATTAGTTGGTTCATGTCCCCTTACTTCATTTCAAGTTGTTTTGGGTCCCTAATGGGCACTAAATGAGAGTTTTGGAACCTACCAAATTTAGCCCCGAAATGCGCTCGATTCCATTTTGCACACAATTTCATTGAATTGATCTTAAATTTTATTTAATCAAATACAAAGTTTTTAGGGTATTACAAGTATAGTGGGCTCGGGAACCTTAGTTATCGAACAATTTGCAAAATTGTTTGGGTGTGGCTTTGTTCTGGGTGAAATCCTAAGTGGAAGGGGTAGAGTGGTATAAGACACTTGAACCTGAAAGCTTAGTTGGATGCTTGGAACCTTGCTGTGCTAGTTTGATTATATAATTGTGTGATATGCATGCTTTACTATTTATTTGCTTTGAAACCAAATCCTATACCCATGCATGAAAAAAACCTAGAAGAAAAACGTTTAGGCCATTGAACAAATCAAGAACCTAAAAATTGAATCTAGAGCCATGATAGTATAAATATTTGATGAAACAAACACCAATGTTTAAAATAGGAAATGGGAAGAGTTCAAGGAGATCTTATTCGAAAAGTTATGTCCGAAGGCTACCCAAAGAAAGCTATAGGAAGACTTTGTAAGACTCAATCAAAGAGATCTCACCTTGACTGAGTATGAGAGGAAATTTACTAAGCTACCCAAATTCTCTCAAGAATTGATTTGGGAGGAGGGGATGAAGGCTAATAGGTTTACTCGGGGTCTCATGATTGAGATCTGCGAAGTGGTTATGACTTTGGGCTTAAAGACATATAGGGATGTCTTAGAAAGAGCTCTAATAATAGAACAAGAACTCAACATGGAGCAAAAGTTGAGAGGAAAGAATAAGAGGCTTGCAAATGAAAAAGATCACGGTTCATAGAAAAAGAATAAGAGTGTTAAGGCTCCACAAAATAGGGGCATGCCAAAAACAAATCTCGACAACTAGCCAAGAGGCAAGGGTTGTGCTATGTGTGCAGATAGAAAATGCCATCTTGCTAAGGATTGCCCAATTACATTCAAGCTCCTTAGCTACAGATTTCTCAGGGAGGAGGTCAGAATGATCATTTTCAAGGCAGAAAGCAACAACAGAATGCCAACCAAGGGAAGAATCAAGGTTGTGGTCAGAACCAGGCCTAAATGTTTGCTGTGGAAGCCCAATAAGATCAATATCCTTTGTAGAAAGACTAGTAGTCCAATGTTAGTTAATTTTTTGGAATATAATTAGTCGAAGAGAGTTCTTAAGATTCACTGTATGTTAGCATTTATTTTGTCTTTGAATAAGGTTTTGTACCTGTGATTTCCAATTAATGAAAATAATTTCCTTAAGAACTCTTGTTGCCTCACTTTAAATATTCAAGAAAGTGTTAGTCACTTAAGGTAATGACCACGAGACCAACCATCTGGTAGAGTCCACTGAGTCGGAGGTGGGGTACAACAAAGAAAACTTTCAATAGAATGACAACTTTAGGATAGGTATGACCCTAAATGAAAGACAAGCCTATCTCTATAGCAAGTCTTGCAATCAGACCTGTTGCATCAGATCAAGGATGAACAAAAGGCAAGATGAATGGATCACAAGCTTGATGGGGGAAAATGAATGGTATAAGCATACTGACCATAGGTTAGATGCTAAGAATACCCTAACACTTAGGCAGAAAACACTGTTTGGGTGATTGTGGATTATTTCACTAAATTGGCTTAGTTCCTACCAATCAGATCCATAGATCAAGTCAATAAGTTTGAGAAAGTTATCCAGATTTTAGAGGATATGTTGAAGTCTTGTGTTTTAGACTTCAAGGGGAATTGGAGCAATTACTTACACTTGGTAGAGTTAGCCTATAACTATAGTTATTAGGTGAGTATTAAGATGGATCTATTTGAGGCTCATTATGGAAACCCTACAAATCACCTACCTGTTGGGCTAAACTCAAGGATCATGTATTAACGGGACTAGATTTGGTGGAAGAAATCAATAACTGAGCCAAGTTAATACAAAAGAGGCTGTTTATAGCAGAAAGTCGGTAGAAGAGCTATGCTGACAAAAGGAGAAGACAACTAGAGTTCCAAGTCGAGGACAAGGTATTTTTGGGAATTAGTCTCAGAAGGGCATCAAGAGGTTCGAATTCAAAGCAAATTTATCTCTGAGGTTTGTCAGACCCTTTAAAATACTTAGAAGAATTGGGGAATGTGCTTATGAGTTGGACCTACCAAACCAAATGACTTCAGTTCATAACATATTCCACGTATCCATGTTGAGAAAGTACAAACCTGACCCATCTCACATCATGCATTGGGAGGAAGTGAATATTCAAGATGATGCTACTTACGAGGAAACAATAGTAAAAATTCTCAACCATAAAGTACAAAGTCTACGAACATAGGATATCCCATTAGTGAACATACTGTGGAAACACCACGGACTAGAAGAAGCTACCTAGGAACTCGAAAGCGAGATGAAGACCAAGTATTCACACCTATTCACTAGAAATCCTTAGTTATGTACAAATTTTGAGGACAAAATTTTTTTAAGGAGGGTAGGTTGTAATATCCTGAATTCTCTACACTTAATCAAATGAAATTTATTATCAATTCGGTGAAATTTGGGTACAAACTAAAATTGGACTCAATTTAGGGTAGTTCAAAACTCTCATTTAGTGCCCCTTAGGGACCCAAAACAACTTGAAATGAAGTACGGTTACATGAACCAAGTAAGGGGACAATACATCCAAAAATTAGAATAATTGGTCGAGGTTAGGGTTTTCATTTGCCAAACGCCTTTTAGGGGGTCCAAATTAGAAAGAATTGTCATTTAGGGTACTTTGGGGGATCGAAATGACCTGAAACAAAACAAAATAACATGAACTAACAAAATGAATGACATATCCAAAAATTAGAAAAATTGGCCAAGATTTGAATTTTCATTTGCATAGTAACCTCAGTGAGTCTTAAATAAGGAAAGTTTTTGAAGGAAAATCAACAAGGGTCAAACCATAGCTTAAAATGTGCATTAGGTTCATGTGATTTCAAAACTATAGGATATAAATCATAATTCCATGTAATATAAGGAGATATTAATTTTTATTTGATTTTTTTGAACCCATGAAGTCATGGCCACCCCTAACATGTGCAAGTCATATTGGTGGAACATCATGATCATGCACACCCTACCCTACCTGAAGCTTCATGGGACATTTCCATTATTTGAATTCATGAAAGATGTTTCTAAATACCCAAGGAACAAGATTTGAAGTTTCTAATCCAAGAATAGAAGTAGCTGAAAAATGTTTCTAAATACCTTAGCAACAAGATTAGAAGTTTCTAATTCAAATTAGAAGATTGCCAAATCTTGTTGAGTTCGTGTGCATAAGAAAAGGAATTAATTACCAAAACATATTTGAAAGTTGCCTTGCTCACAATATCAGACCTAGATTAACTTCCAATCAAAGAATAATAAGTATTCTAAATCCTTTTTGTGTTCACACAAAAATAGAAAATCAAATAAAGCTTATATCTTGTGTTCACGCTACGAATTGGAAACCAAATCAACCCACATTCTAAATTGTGTGCATACTCAATCTATACATTCCAAAATGTCCCCATGGAGGAAATGAAAGGTTTCCTAGTGTGAGCATGCCCAAATCGTCCCCATACACTCTCATAAACATATACATAAACCCCCTTGCTCACTTTCATCTCATCCCAAAGCAAAGAGTTGACACTTCCCTCTTTGTGTGTTCTTGCCATCTTCTTGGCATCTCTTCTCACTTCTCTTTTCTCTCTTGTGTGAGTAGTTCAAAGTTTAGTCTTATAGTGAGTTGTTTTGAGTGATTTTGCTGGTGCGTGAAAGTGCTAGATGTTGGGGGGAAGCTTTGCTAAAATTTTTAAAGGAGCTACTACTACGGTGGAGCGGATTTCTGGAACTCCTTTACTACTTCCAGTCTTTAGTATATTCATGTTTATTTTTAGTTTTTAGCATGTTTATATTTCAGTTTGAAGCATGTTTGATCAAGTTCTTTGCTGTCATCTAATTCAATTGTTGATAGTTGACACATAGTCTCATGGATCCAATTTTCTTCTTTAATAGTACCAAAGCTCCCCACGGTGATTCACTTGGTTTATGAATCCTTTCTCTAAGAGCTCGTCTAGCTGAGTCTTTAACTTGATCAACAATTCTATAGGGGGGTATGACTATGGGGATGGTTCTAGGCTGAAGTTCAATCTTGAATTCTACCTCTTTGGTAGGTGGTGGTCTGAGTAAGTCATCTGGGAACACATTTTCATATTCCTGAACTACTTTTAAGTCCTGGATTCCTCTTTGCTCTATTGGGTCCTTCTCTAAGAGTTTATTGTGTTCATCTTGCTGTCTTAAGCAATTCAACATGGCTATCATCGGGCTTTTAGGTAATATATGCATATGACCGTTGATTCTATAGGTTGCTCTTGAAGGTAATGTTATCGTTACTTGCCTTTGCCCCACCACTCGCACCCTGAGCCCACATCATTTGACAATACCTTCCATTTTAGTTTGGGTTGCTCGAGAGGTGGATTGGTGTTACTATGTTTCTCTCCTTTTTCTTCCCAAATCCTTGGAACTTTCTGAGTAATATTCACTCATATAAAATAATTCAATAAAGATAAATATTAACATAACTGAATATCATTAATCAAATTCAAAATTCAAAGGATATATAGCCTTTGTGTTTATTATAGCGGAAATAAACTTTAAAATTCTAACAAAATAAATTGGGCCAACATGCCCTACAATCAAATTAAACTCTTAAAAAAATAATCTTCGTGTCTTTTATAAGGTCTTGATATATCAATTTCCTGAAAGATTAAAAAGAATGGGTGAGCTTAAAGCCTAGTGGGATCATTCCAAATATTTAAATAATTATTTCAACAAATAAGACAAATATGTTAAGCACTTTCTAAATATTATGTGATTTAAACAGTTCATTATTTTCAGTTGTAATTAAAATCGAAAGGGGTCAACCTCTGTGTTCCAGAACTAGGGGTAGAGATCATTCTTGAAACTCAAACCCTTCTCAATGAAGTAGGATCACTCCTAAAAGCCTAGTTCACTCTGGGGTCAATCCTAACGCCCAACTCGACGTCAAAGGTCCGTCAAGGTTGGAACACACATGAAGAAGTCCTTTCTCACGCCAATACATGGTTAGAATCTTAATTAATCTTTTGTTAAGTTTAAGAACATGACAATCATGTATATAAATTAAACTCAAGCA